>JANKYE010000225.1:16932288-16942560 GCA_032467995.1 Erythroxylum dillonii
TACGCCACCCTCGCGAGGCACGGACTCGGATATCACCAATGATATCGAGTTCGGGTCACTCGGGAGTGGGGTGTTACGGCAGCAACATAGGAGCTTTATCTTCTTCATCGTACCTAATATCCATATTGTAACAGCCATTTTTTCATATTGAATGATTAAAACCCCACACTATTACATATAAGTCATGTCATTAAGAATTCATGAAATGCATTTCATTCAGATGCATATCATTAGCATACACAAATGAATTATGATTTCATACACATTGAAAAGATAGTATATGCACTCAATTGACATATTCTGGGGTATGAAAGGTTTAAAATGATCATGATGTGAATTGTGTATTGTTTATGCGTTGCATTTTGGTTTGATTGATTTTAAGTAGTAAAGATGGAATTAATTGGTACAATTAGAAAATTGATGAATTAAAATTTACATTTGATCTAGGAAAAATGCTAAATGGTAAAATAAATTGACACATGAAAAATTAGGATGACTAAGCCTATAATTGAGTGACATTTGGCATAGATAAATGAGTGACATTTGGCATAGCTAATTAATTGAAAAATGGCATTAATCATTGAGTGACAAATAGCCTAGTATAAGTGTGACGTTTGGTAACTTATTTATGGGACAAATGGAAGGCATGCCTAGTGACACATGTCAAGGTAATAAGGTGACACCTAGCAGCTAATGTGTCAAACTTCAGCAGGAGTAGTTTCAATTTTGTTTATTCTTCCCTTTTCCCTTACTCTCACCACCGAAACCCTCCCAACTTCTACACCTTGCTTCCATTTTGTTTATACTCACTACAAGATCCATGCAAGAAAATCCGCTCAAAGATAGCTATAATATGCTATCATCATTTTACCTTTGTTGGAACGTCCTACTTTCATCTTATACTTGGATGATTTTGCATGCATGGAGAGCTGAATTAGCTTGATCATTGAGGTGGAAATTTGAGCTAGACAAAAACACAAATAGATCGATAACATCCAGACATTGTTGAATCATTAAGTTAATAGCTATTCTGGAGCATATCAAGCATAAATAGACCAACAGCATCCAGACATTGTCAGATCGTCAAGGAAATAGCTATTCTGGAGTGTACTGTGAGTTAACTTAGATGTTTTCTCACTATATTTGAATTTTTTTAATTATTTGTCATATATTGAATTGTTACTGATATGATTATGACAATTTCAAGCATTGATGATCTGAGAAGTTTGATATTTGGGACTGTATTAGAAGTGTTTACAAATTGAATGTGCAATATGAAATGTGTTCTCAACTGTATATTGAATGTTGCACCCAGATCTAATGGATATGATAAATAACTATACATATTACATGAAACTGATTAAAGATATAGTATGTGACTAGATGCATTTCATGGCATTGATATGCATGATCATATAAAAGAGTTGTAACTGGAGTGACCAGTCTGAAAAGAGCATAAAGCTTATAAATGTGCACAAAGAGCCACAAGCTCAGTGATTAAATGAGCCCGGTATCCACTGAGAGGCATGGGACAGTATCTGAAATGAGCTCAGTATCCACGAAGGGATACGAGATAGTTAAATAGACGCTCGGTCATAACAAAATAAAAATAAAAATGAGTCTCATGTACATTGCATATATATCTTTAAATGTATCATTTGAATAATTGCAAAGAATGACTAAATTGAATTGATTTAATGATATGTTATTTTTGTGTACATGTGGATGATATGAATGATTGAAATGAATAATTGGATTATTCTGAAATAACTATATGAAATGTTTGTATTCATAATGAGCTTGTTGAAATATGATGTATACTATGATTAGGTGATATATGGGATTTGATTCTGAATTATGTAAGATACTGTTTGAACTGTGTTATACACTTTTGATTTTTATGTTCTGTTTTGAGTGAGCACATCGATGATGGTTCACTTACTGAGTTCGCAAAACTTATCAAAATTGCAAATGTTGTTTTTCAGGTACTGAGGAGACCTAGCTTCTAAGGCAATCTAATAGAAGTCTAGTAATGCCAATTTTGGAAACAAGAAATAGCTCAAAGTTCTGGTCAGCTGATGTCTGAGGAGTTTAGATAGAATGTGTTTGCTTAGTTTATCATTTCTTGTAGAACATTTTGTACCGAACAATAAACCCTCAGTTGTTTTTGTAATGACAATGTAAGCTTATGTTTGGGAATGAAATAAGAAATTTAGTCTTTTGAATACTTGTGTACTATGTGATGCCATAATAAGTGAATATGATTGCTCTAACATACCATCCTCATAGGGTATGTTCTTAAATGTGTTCTGAAGGTTCGGTCGTATACTCTATGATAGTGGGGTGTTACACATATTTTCCAAATCCATCGCAATAGAGAGAAATTAATCAATATGTGATTTTAGAGTGTACCTTCATTCATATTAATTGTGTGCAAACGATGTCTTGCCACCAACTTTGTACTAAGGGTTTCGTCATATATAATGACTTAAGCTTGCACCACAAATATTTCGTGGTCTTTTCAGTAATAACCTTACGCAGAACCTCATCAAATGTTAATGAATGGATGCCAAGGTATCTTCCTCTTGCTTTTACTCTTCAGTCATCGTCGCAAGCATTTTGTCCTTTCCTAATAGGGCTTTTTGTAACTTATTTTGTGTCAAGATTGCACGCATCTTGATTTACCACAAAGCAAAAATGTCATCACGAGCTTACTTCTCTATGTCAAATTTTGTCGTTGCCGTAACTAATCCCAAATAAGTTAATTGGCTATGATACCAATTGTTAAGATCGATCGAAAATTTATTTAGAATAAAATTGATTAGATGCAACAACAAAATTTTGATAAAATAGGTAAGACATAAATTTACTTGATTCAGTGTTAGCCTACGTCCACGAGCAAAGGGAAATAAAATCCACTAACTTAACAACCCAGTACATATACATAATGTGGTAAGTCGGTTTATTTGAAAGAAACGCAAAAATGTAGCCAATTTTAATTGGCAAAATAAAAGATAGATAAAGCTAGTTTTGAATAAGTCAAACAACAGATTTATATACTCCCCTCCTATTCAAAATAAAAGTGTTTTAGAGGGATTTTAATTATTCAAAATAAGTGTCGTTCGTAACTTTTCATGCATGATTATAATTTTACTTCCAAAATTACCCTTTAATTTCTCTCACATCCTAATTACACAGATTATATTTTCAAAGAAGTTTAACAAGCAATTAATAAGGGCATATCAAACATTTCATTAACTTTCTTAATAAGTGTGCATCCCTCTAAAACGAATTTTATTTTGAATAGGAGGGAGTAATAAATATATGTGTATTGGCCACTATTTTCAAATTCACGAAAGTTAGGACTTTGCCAACTCAAAATTAAATATTGCTAGTTGTCATTATTTGCCCTCCAATCACGGCAAGGAAGTGAATTTAGTTCGTTGAAAAAAATTGAATGCCCCATTTGTCTCATAAAATTTTTTAAGGTTTTCGGTGTTAAAAAGTGCCTCTTATTTCAAAGAAAAGAATCATATTTATTATCAGGTTGTTGTTGTAAATAACTAGGGGAAGTGGAAACTGCCACACGGACGATTGCTTTAACCATCCTCCTGGCTACACGAAATATCAGGTCATGCCTGCTATTCTTCTTGTATTTCTTCTGTTGTTGGGTTAATAACTCTTGTTTAGAATATGTTAGAGCAAATATGATTGAGTTCACTGAAACGTTAGCGGTAAAAATGGAAGTTCCTTCCGAGGCAGTTCTTGATCAGCTTGCACCACCCACCTATATTTTATAGGAATTTGGGGAATATTCCTCTTGTTATGGGTATATATTTTGTCATGTAAAATGTATATTTATCATCTTTTTTTTTTCAAAAAGATGATAAAAATATTAATTTCTACTACCGGTAGAAATGATATATTATTAAACCTAAAATAGCACTGAAAACAAACAGGAACAGGGAATCCTTTTTTTTATAAATTGTTTCTGAAATCTGAGTACATGTGAAATAAAAATGTATGCATGCGTATCTTCCACAACTTCTTGACTAACTAGTACAGCCTCCTCTGACCGAAAGTAGGGGACCATGGAAAGAGCTTCGGCTCATCAAATTCGAGTCAAGAAACAAAACTATAACTGTTATGTCGTCATGAAAATGTCTCCTCACACCACGATCAATCTTTTTCAAATCCGAATACCTCATTTCTCTTTTTTTTGCTGCTTCCTCAAGTGCAGCTTTAAGAAGTCTCCTCGCTATTCCCTGCAGAAACCAACTTTAAAATTATCATGATAACTAGACTAGCTAACAAATAAACGGAATGCAGATGTGCCAACAAGGTTATGTATTCTAACTTTTTTCGTATTGCCATTGTACAGATTTCAATTGCTTAAGAGCTAAAAATTTATTTTAAAAAATCCAATGATGTAATTTGACCATCAAACACCAATAACAAGAATTCACATATATCAAAAGGGATTTTCAAATACAAATGAACAAAAACCCCTACATTACGTGGGCTATTGTGGACAATGTCCACTGCATCCTGATTGCTTAGATGCTCCCATAGCCCATCTGATGCAAATATTAGGAACTCATCGTCAGGGTGGAGTTTATGTACAGAAATTGTGGGCTCGGCTTGAAGAATTGGTTTATCAAACGATTCATGCAGTCTAAACTTAGGCAACAGGGGCTCCCTATTGAATTCTGCCCTCTTGAGATAAGCGTCACCAATGGATCTTGAGACCTGCAGAAGCAACAAACTTCTGTCAGCAGGGCACCTCAGCATCTTCGGGTTTTCCAAGCAATAGACAGATTTTAGAGTACACGCAACAAGTAGTCCAGTAATAGTTTCGAAAGTGCTTTTTAATTCCAATTCATCAATTAGACACGTGAACCGTGCTTTTCCAACTAATTCCAATATATTTTATCAAGAAGAAATCACCAAGCACTTGCAAACTACCATTAAATCAGTAAAATCTTAAGGTCATGACCTAAAAGAGATTATCGGGGCTTATAATACTCCCCATGGCATATTGCAATTGATTTTTAAGTAAAGACAACCCAATAGGACTTAAAACAGTCAACAAACAATTTGGAAAAGGATATGCACAAAGACATGCATGATGAAATCTGAAAAGTCACCTGAATCAGACCCTTCACACGCCACACCTTGTGCTTTAAAACCACAATCTGTGGATCATCGGGATGCAATGAATGCAGCTCCTCTCTTACAGATTCCATGCACGCATTGTGCTCATATGATAACTGCACAGCCTTGACCTCCTTAACAGTCCTCTGCAATCTCCCTAGCACCACTCGAGAATCTCCAGCATTTGCAATATATAGAAATCCACCACATACTATGCCAACCAAGCAACATGCACCAACAGAAGCAATTTGTGGCTTATTCAGCCACTGCCTTTTGACTAGAGAAAGAAACTCCTCTTCTGTTGCCAAAAACGCCTTAGTCACAACATCTGCAGACATTCCATGATTCTCTGACGTGAACTCTGCACCATTAATAGCTGTCAAGTCAGTAAACACATGCATCAGCCATATGACCCTTGAAACCTAAATTAACACAGAGAAAATGAAAAAAATTAGACTTGATACAATCATTGAGAGAAGAAATGTTAGGCAACGTAAACAAGTATAAGAGATCACATTATCGATGAATCCATTGATGTTGTTCGATAAGTCAATAAAACTCAGCAAGTAAGGAAAGATAAACATACTCTTGATATTATTAAAGAGGTGCTCAGTAACAAACCGGGCAGCTTCAGGACCCCCATGCCCATCGTAGACTCCTACAAATGTTCCTTGAGGACCTGATTCAAGTGAGCTCATAGGCCCTGATTCAACTTGGCTATAATCTTCAAGTACATTGTTGGCTTGAATTACAGCCATTGAGAATTCCCCATTAACATGATATCCTGAATCTTTGTACCATAACAAGCCATCAGCCCTACCACCATTATCCCCACCTCTACTAGAATTTTCACCATCAACAGTAGGCCTCCAACAGGGAGGAACAATTTTCATCCAAGCTGTTGATACCATTGTTCACATGCTCTCTCCTAGATAAACTTGCAACCAAATTATTCCTCAAATAAAAACCTCTTTCAATATCCAATCTCGGTTCTTCTGTCCACTCGATCTCCAAACTGGTTCTAAAAGTTTCAGAAATCAAACATTCATCAATGAATCTACATGGTCATAGATTTTGTCATAAAATCGAGAACCCAGAAAGCCATGAATAAAAACATCGAAGTAGGAGATCATCAACAAAATAGCAAATTTCATTTTAAAAATGGACATGATAAAAGAAAGATCAATCCAAAAAAAGTAAACGCACCTCTCCAATGTGGAGATTAGGAAAAAAAAAAAGACGAAAAAAGCCCAGAAAACAAATTGGCTGTGGGAATCAATAGAGAAAAAGGGATTTGGAATGTCCTCACAGAAGAATAGAAGAAAAGGGAGAGGGAAAAAAAAAAAAAAAGGCTGTAATAGAGGTAGATCTGGATACGGAAGATGTGACTCGTTATGAATTTGTGTTTCGAGGAAAACAAGAGAAGAAACAGAAGAAAGATTTTAGTTAAAAGGCAAAGTATGGAGCTATTCAATGGCATGAGCATGAGCATGAGCATTTTTTTCTTTTTCAAGTTCTTTAATTTTAGGTGCTGAGTTGGCTTTCCTTTTTAAGTTACATTTGGTTTTCCATTTTGGAAATTTCGGGGATCCTTTTTCTCTGTTGACTTTGACCCTTTAACAAACCCCCCTATTTTGGGCCTTCTCTTCCCTCCCCTTTTCTTTATAATTTTAGTAAAGTGAAACCATCACTTTAGCACCACATTACATTTATGTTCCGGTTAATCTATTCCTATTCTATTTTATATCATCTTGGTAACATTTTTTTTATCCCACATAAATTTATGAATGAGATAGTATAGAATAGAGTAGAAATATGGGCAGGGGGATCCTCTGTCCCCCTTGCCCTGGTCCTGCTCTGGCCCCTGCCCTGGTCCTGCTCTGGCCCCTGGTCATCAGGGCCATCCACTCATGTGGGTCCCACACAAGTGGATGGTCCAGATGGCCAGGGGCCAGAGCAGAGGATCTGACCCCAGAAATATGTTAACCGAAACAGAAGATTTGTTCTTTTATCTTTCACCTTTTCTTTTTAATGTCACAAATTATACATTTTATTCGTATAATTTTGTTTAAAAACATAACTAAACTTTTATGAAGCATCATATCCTCTATTTGGGAAGGGTAGAGACTTCAAACATTCTCCCTCTTAGAGGGATTTTTTTTTCAATGTACTATATAGTTATAAAAATAGTATATCACTTCATTCACTTAACATTACTATAAAATAACATATTAATAATTCATTTCAACTAAAATTCGACTATTGCTATTCAATAAAATTAAATTTATAATTTTTAAATGAACAAAATGCTTTTTAATTAGTTGTCCCTTTTATTTTCACATAATGCATGTACAAAATTTGTATTTATTATAATGAAAAAAGATACACATTTATCAGCTCACAATTATTTAAACAAAAATTAGATTAACTTAATATAGAATGTAAGTTGCATGAAAGAGTGTTTGCAATTATAAAACAACTTACTTTTATTCTCGTATTTAGAGGAAGCACTTCGATATTGCCTAGCAATTATGGAGGAGGAGGCTTCCATCTTTAGTTTAAATGGAGCTTCAATAATGGAGCTAGTACAGATTAAATAATGATTCATTTATTGATAAGGTGACAATAGTCAACAAGGGGTGGACATTGTGTGAATTATAAACAGGTGAACAATGTTGTCCCTAACCACATGGCCATAAGATGTTAGTATCGTCAATTTATTGAAAGAATAAAGTATGCAAAAAAGTATTTGAATGTCAATGAAACTAAGTAATTTTATGACGATTTTGTATGTGTTAACATGAAAGTATACACCGGTATAATTACATATTTGAACTAGTGATGATATTAATAAGATTGTATCTTATCATATCTTAGAAGATACAAAAAAATGATAAGCTGATAATCCTAGCTAAAGTAATTACAATGGAAATATAAGGTTATAAGGAAGATGATTTTCTGTTAGCAATCCCTACAAGTTCATGTTTACAAGGACATATTAGAGAAGTAGTAAAGGGTGCATAGATCTTTGAAGGTAAAGGTAGAATGAATTTTATAAAGCATTGTTTGAATGCATTTCTATGAAAAACCTGTCACCAAGATATTATTCACATAAATAGAGAAGTGTCTACTTTAGATTAAATAAATCTAAGATTAACAAGTTTATGACTTAATTTGTGAAACCAACCTCTAGTATCCTGTTTGAGACCATAGAATGCTTTGTAAAGACAGCACACATAATGAGGATGATAAGGAATAATAAAGCCTAGTGGTTGATGCATAAAAACAAGTTCTTGTAAATTTCTATCTAGAAAAGCATTATTAACATCAAATTGACGAATAAACCAATTTTTAGCTAAGGTAAGTGTAAGAATGAGGCAAATGGTGGTTAGTTTGACAATTAGATTGAAAGTGTATATACAATGAAGACCGGAGGATTGGTGAAAACCTTTTGAGCTAGGAGAGCTTTGTAGCAATCTAAAAAGCCATCAAGATTGAGTTTAGCTTCAAAGGCCCACTTACAACTAACAATATTTGCATTTAGAGGAGGAAGGACAAAGGAATAAGTATTATTATGATCGAGAGCTTTGAACTCATCAAGAATCATTTGCTGCAACGAGAAAATTAGCTTGCATGAGTAAAAGAATTAGGGAAGATTAGGGGAGGATGCAATAGTGGTGTTGTAAGTATCTTGATCAGGAAAAGTTTTTAGTTTTTAAGTGTAGCCCCCAATGCTAGTAACCATTAGATGAGAGGATGATGGGGGTGATTGATTGATGGGTAGTAATGTTAAAGGAGAGTTTGCAGAAGAGGTATGCAATTCAGAAGTAGTGGAAACCTATAACAGAATTATGTTGATCAAAAGTCTTATACAAAAATAGATCTTTTGAGTATTCTGAGTACTTGAAAAAGATACTTTTCTTTTTTTAAGGGCCTAGTTTCTCATACTTATCAGAGAGATCATAAATATAAACAACACGTTCCAAAGATTTAAGAGTTGTCATGTTTGGTTTTCTACCTATCTATAATTCATATGGAGTGCTTGTAACTGATTTTGTAGGCACTCGACTAAGTATATAAGTGGTTGTTAGCAATGCATCACCCTAATATTTGGTTGGTAAATTTGCTTATGTCATTATGAACCTAATCTTTTTTAGTAAGGTTCCATTATGTATTTTTGCTATATTGTTTATTATGTCTTTTTGCTAAATTTGTTTATTGTTGTTATATGTTTCTCACTATTGAAATTATGGGGCTAATGTGACATATTTTATAAGAACTTATATATTAAAAAAGTTGTATATGAAATAGGGCTAATATGAGAAGTACTTGTATTATACATGAAACTTTAGTTAATATATTTTAGTAATTCTATTCATATGTAAGTACAAATGTAATTACATTCAAATTGAAGTTCAACTTATGACTATATACTTAAAAAGGCAATCATAAAAAGACAATATCCTAAGTTCCATTCGACAAGCTTATGAACAATGTGAGAATCATAAACCTGTAAGTTTGTAACGTTGATATTCATAAACTTGTAAAGCTGAGATTCATATAATATAGGTCATTAATTTTGATATTCATATAATGTAAACCACTAAAAAGAACAAGATTCATTTAATGAAAGTATTTATACAAAGGAAAATAGTGTATGATAGTTTGAGTCATGTATATAATGGCTACCAAATTGTATCATTCTACTACAATGTCGCAATTCTAAGTCACATTGGATCCAACTAGAATGTTACATAATATACACAAAATAAACAAACTAGATCTAATTGGAATATATAAAATTATACCAAATGGATCTAACCAAATTTTGGATATTAGATCTAACCAAAATTCTCTATAAATGACAGCTAGATCCAGCTACACTTTTTTACAAACCAGAACTGGATCGAACCAAAAATTCCCCTTTTATGATAGTCTATGACGATTCTTCACTCGCTTTTATTCATCTTTATCTTTTTGACTATTCTTTTTAGGCCATCCAGGCATAACTGTAACATCCCACCCTCGATGGGAAGGGTAATGTAACATCCCACCCCCGACAGGAAGGGTAAAATAGTAAATTGTCATAGGATGAGATTGATAGGGATTAATTAGTAT
>JANKYE010000225.1:16964119-16986733 GCA_032467995.1 Erythroxylum dillonii
AGAAATATAGGCAATTAATAATTGAGAGAAACCGTCTAGGTTACTCACCAATAGCTTCCGAAGCTAGTGCCTAGAAGCCTCAGCAACGTCTGTGGGTTGACGTTCCAAATGCGCCTCTATAACAATTAAAATACATACATATTACAAATTGTACAATCAGAAATGTATAATACTGCACATGCAGGAATTGAAATATGTACAATGCATGTTCGTGACAATCCCGGTATCATTCCATAAATCTCATCACAAAATGTTTCCTTAAATTTTAGAAATCTATTGACAACAAAATTACTCAATTAGGATTTCTATAAGTCTAATTATTGCGAAAACACTGACCAGAAAAATAATCATTCGGTCCTCTCACTTTGATTTAATCCATTATTTTCAATGTAATCTCCAAAATTTACAAATTCACATGGAGAGGTAGAAAATTGTCTTACAAATCCGACGCCTCAAAAATCAGGTCAATCGGAGGTCGGATGACTAAGTTATAAGCAAAAGAAGGCAAATGGTTGGATTGGAAAAGAAATAACAATAAAAATCACAAAAGGCCTCCTCACCTATTCCAACAACCCATTTCAAACAGTCATATCTGTTGGTCCTGAACTCTAATTTTTGCAAACTTGGTATCAATGGAAATATCAAATAAAGGTATACAATTTCCATGAAGGACTCAAAAACTAATTCCACCTCTAAAGGAGTCAAAATCTCAATCAAAGTTACTGTCCTGTAAAATTTGTAAATCTCCTCCTAACCAATCACACAACTTTAAAAAAATCATAACTTCCTATTCCATTAGCTAAAAATTCCATGCTTGATATCAATGGAAAGATTAGAATACATTTTACAATTTTCATAGGGCACTTAAAAGCAATTTCAAACTCTAAATGGGTCAAAATCTCAATCAAAGTTTATGCCCAATATATGTCATCCTAAACAGTACCACAAGCTTCTAAAAATCATAACTTCCTATCCCATTGTCCAAAAATTCCATGCTTTATATCAATGAAAAGATCAGAATACATTCTACAATTTTCATGAAGAACTTACAAGCAAATTCTACCTCTAACTAGGTCAAATTCTCATATGATTGTGGTTGCCCTGTTAAAGATTATTTATCACCTAAACCATATCCATACTTCAAACATTCACAACTTTCACATACTACATCCAAAGATGGCATATTATACATCATTAAAAAGCTAAGACATTCCTCCATAACTTTCAATAAGGCTACATGAACCCATTTATACCATAATAATCCAAAATTGGCCTCAAAACACAGTATCCACAAAACATACACTTAGAGACATTTTCAAGCACAATGCACATTAATCTTTGGAATATCATCTAAAAGTCAACAAATCATAATTTTCAACCTCAATATCGAAAAATGTCATACTTAGTAGAGATAGAAAGCTAACAAGAAAAGCTACAACTTTCATGAAAACCCCTTTAGAAAAATTTGCCTAAATCAACCCAGAAAAATTCCCAATGTTTCAGATAAATGCAGTTTTCGGGTACTGTTCATCCCTACACCCTTTCTCATATTCTAGTCCAAATTTGAAACTCTTCAAGCCAAAATTCAACATCACTTCCTTCACAAGAATTATAGCCAAGCTCCTCAAGTTTAATTCAAGCCAAGCCTCATCTCAATTTCATAACCACATAAAAAGTTATGGCGAAAACATTGAAACATATACAAATCCAATTTCTAGCTTTTCAACCTAACTCAATTTCTACCACTTCTATACCAATTCTACACCAATAAGTACTCAATTTATTCACTATATCACCCACAATTGAATCAAGACCTCACGTGAAGATTTATCCACAAAAATGGCAGCAACCAACACTCAATCATTCATCCTTTTCTACTCATCTACAACATTAATTAACATCCAAACCATCTAAAACATCTACTTACATTCATCAATCAAACAAGAAAATTACATACCCATAAACATCAAACACAATTTCAAGCAATTTAGTGTACAAACATCACAAATAATTTAATTAACTCCAAAACCATAATATAAAACATGATTCTTACCTATTAAGCTTCCAAATCCTCAACTCTTCAAACTTTTCACCAACTCTCTAACTCTCTTCACCACCATACACGATCCTCATCATCAACTTGAGGGGGGATGAGGTTCAGGTTGGATGTGTTTTCAATGAACAAAAGAAGGGCAAGCCAAGAGGAAAAGATGGTTACAAGGTTAAGAAGAACAAAGAAGAGAAGAAGCTACGAGAGAGAAGGAGAAAATCACACTTAAAGCACCAAATAAACCTTAAGAAAAGAGAAGTGTCGAGAAAGCCAAAGGACGGAGGATTTTTAATAAAAGCAAAGCAAGATGGCATGTTTACTTGTCACTTGCCACATGTCACACTCTAAAATGCCCACCTAGTTTCTTTCCAATTAAAATCTAATTTCTCCTCCAATTGTTCTCCAAATTTCCAATAGCTCAAATTACTAAATCCTAAAATCATGTATATAAATTTTCAGTGCCATTGAATAGTCATTTCTACTACCAGAAAATAATCGATCTGCCACTTGATATTTTTCCTAGTCTAGAAATTACTCCGAAATTTCAGAAAAAAAAATTCTAAAATTCTCCAAAAATGCGAAAACCACAATGATCCTCTTCAACTCAATTTTTCATGCACACAAATCACATTTTTAATAACAACCACATTTATTAACAAATATACCGGGAAATGTCATGAATGCATGTATAGTCATTTTTATGTGCAAAATTTATTATTCACACGTATGGGTATGTTGTATTATGCATGAACATGTAAGGGTGTTTCTAAGCACTCGAAAACCATTCCAAATGACTATTTTACCCTTCTCATCGGTGATGGAATGCTACATATATAGTCAACAGTCACTTCTTTAAAGTATTTACTGCTATCAAACACCATCCCCGACATCTATTCAGCTGCAACAACTATAGTAACATATCTATTAGTTTCACTAGGTTACCTTATAGTAGCATATGATTCTTCACCATTGGGATATTCATCATCGGCTAAAAAACTCCCAATGTTAAAAGAGTCAATATATATTATATTTTGACATGCATCAACACTAATGCTAAAATCCAAGTCAAATTCAGCTCTATCATAACCACCCAAACCACCTCTATCCTAAGCACCCAACTCACCTCCATCTTGAGTACTTATATCAGAATCACCACCATTACTCATTTTAGATTTACTACCAACTGATTCTTCATCTTCGAAATCACCTCCATCACGCACTCTAACATTAGTATTACCTCCCATATCCACTCTAACATTAGTATTACTTCTCAAGTTAATACCAAAATCGATATGATCTCTCAAATCAACTCCTCACAACCTAAATCAACATTAACATCATGATGAACTTCCAAGTCAACATTATCACATCTCAAATCAACTCCTAAACCACTATAAGAACCCACTTCCACTCCAATATCACCTCCCAATTCTGCAACCATCTTAGTTTTATGACATTTATCATGTTACATTAACATATGTATGGATAGTTTTGTTTCATCTACATGTTCCAAATAAATATTAGTTATACCTTGCACCTAACACTTTAATCAAATCCAATGCACTTTGATTAGATTCTAGCCTCCTCAAACCTTCTTCCAAATCCTTCTAAGGAATCAAATATCATGCACTAACAATATTTATATATCCAAAAATTGCACCCATTTCGTATACCTTTCTCAACCTTGCGTAATCCAAGTCCACATTGTCAAAAACTGACAATGGCTTATTAAATTTAATATATGCCATATTCAAAGAAAACAACATGTTGGGCGTATTAAACATTATATTACATATTCTGGAAGAAGAAAATAGCATCCTATCTGATATGCCAATGTTTGTATTGGAGTAGACAAAATTTCCATCAGCTTGAAGGTCATATGAAAGAAGGTGCTATACTGTTAAGTTATAAAAAGAAACCAAATTACCTAATTAAAACGAAGTTACTGAACATTCCTCACAAAGTATTTCTAGCTAGTACCTATGATGAGCTACAAAATACTAAACATTCCTCACAAAATATTTTGAAAGACTTAGATTCCCCCCTCTTCAACAAGACACAACGTTAACTCAAAATGTAGCCTTATCCCACTCAGGAGATTGATAGCTTTATATGATGTGCCTCTAAGCATGTTCAATACCTTTTTATAGATCCAATAATTACTCAATCTTATGAGATGGCTAACTTTGAATCTATAGTCACTTACAATGCTTGTTAAAGAACCAATACCAAATCCAACTGATAAGGGATCATAAGTAACATGATAAATCAATTAATCACATTTAAACTTCAACCCTTCTACCTATTATCCATATATACACTTCAACACCTAATAAATCAATAGATCATAAACTTACCAATAGTATCAGTTTGCAAAAACTTTACTATCACTAAATGAATTGTTTGATTATATATCTACTTTGTTACTAAAGTTATCTTCATATACAAAAGTATAACTATTCTTTATCTTTTGAATCAAGAGCATTACAAGATAGCATGTTGAAACTCGCAAAATCTACCTTATATTATAATCTAAAAGCACTTCAAATCATTAAGAACTAGCAAAATCCACCTAGCTATTACTAGAAGAAGGAAACTACCTTATGTTATAAGATATTAGCTTCACTAAAGTACACAAGTGCATTGCTACTTATTCACTCCAAGTTGGGTTATACCTTGCCAATAAACACTCACCAATCACCTTATTATAATTTCATATAAACATATCCAATATAAGAATTGAGCATCTTTTTTAATTTTCTAATAAGAGTTAAACTTGCAATTCCTACTTATGCTTTTCTAAACTACAGTGGTATTTTGTAATCCATTAAAGATATTACTAAATTCTTAAAAATAGAACTTATTTAACATAATAATAGAGTTTAATCATAATATAATACACAATGGACCACAAACCTTTAATTTAGTAACTAGAAACATGAGGGATCACAAGGTGAACCACTTTCCTCCACTATCTCCGCCTTTATAAACAAAAATTTTAGCACTATAAACATAAAATATTTTTTATTCATGGGCTATACACATAAAATAAATAGAAAGATATGAGAATATCGTACCTAGACTGGAAGACAAAGTTGCAATTAAAGTAAAGAAAAAATTTCTAGAAACTAATGAAGATAGATGAAGAAGAAGCAAAAAGAATAAATGATTATTGGAGATTTGCTTGAACCAAAGAAAATATAGAAAGCACGAAGATTTTACGGATTTGCTGCAAATTAGAAAAAACTAATAAAAATTAAGGATAAATATAATCAGGGAAATTTGGTTTTTGGTTTTAATTTTTAGGATTTAAATTTTTAAAATAATTAAAATTAATAAATTAATTTTAAATAACAAATTAATATATAATTACGTAGCTGCTAACCTTATCTAGTATGTCGAAGTGGCTCAACTTAACAAGTTATTTGATAAAGGGATAAAATAAAAGAGTGAATATTTTTGAAACAAAATGGTGTCGATGATAACCGTAAGGACTATCTTCAATTATTTGCCAAAAATTTGGAGACTACATAACCTTTCATCAAATCTTTAAATCCAAAACCTTCTTTTTACCTTTAAACAATCAGAACATCAATTATTGATGAAGAATCACCGTTGTTGGTTGGGACTTGCGAGGGACCAGATGATTAAAGGCTTGTGAATCAAAACTCACAATGGGCTAAATCTCAATTTACAAACTTTGAATTGACAATTAAGCAAAAGCCGACAAACAACGAGGATGAAGCCAATGACAATTTACGTAGGCCGAAATTACAAAGACGGGAGATTGTTACCAGAAAATGCCAAAAACTACATACATTTGTAAAAAGCGGTCTTGTACAGAAAGAACCATGCCGACAAGTAGAGAACTCGACATCTCTTGCCCGCTACTGTTGAAGAAAACTAGACAGATCTTTCAAAAAGTATAGGATCCTAAAGGACGCATTCTGATTGTATGTATGGGATTGTAAAATATAGACATGATCTAACCGAGAAGTTTTCAAGAAACTCATTTTAGCAAAAACTCTTGTATAGAACCAGGACTTGCAAGGATGTCAAAAGGTCTGCTTCCTAGAGTGTCCTTAAGGATGGTAATTTGCCCTTCCTTCAGAAGTATATCTTCATCAAGGGCCTCTATCTTCTTCTTCAATATGTTGACTTCTGAATTCAACAACATGTTCTTCTCATTGTATTGCTTCACTTCCTCCCACATCAAATCTCTCTCCTCCGAAACTTTTGGTAAAATTCCCTTAACTATTGTTAGTTCCTTCTTACATTCTAGCAGATCTCTTTGAAGCTGACTTATATTATCGTCCTTCTTCAGCACCTGTTAAAAACAAATCTATTAGTGCAGCATAACATCAAGGAAGTCTCCCAAAGTAGTCAACGTAATCAAAGAATTGTTCTTTTGTAACCAGAATCAAGCCCTTACAAGGAAATATACTAAACGATCATTCTTCCTAAATTAACATTATTAGTTCCACAAATGTACCTAAACATGATCGGTACATAAACTGTGTTCCAATCATATTAACATTAAAGTAGAAATGCTATTCATACCTCAAGTTCTAACTCTTTGAACTTGTGATTGGCTAAGGAAAGGTTGTCCAGAGCATTTTGGACTTCAGATCGTAGCATGTCATTTCCCCTGATAGCAGCAGCCATTTCAGCATACAACAGCTCAACTTCACTTTCTTTTGAGTACAGCTTCTCTCTCAGTAAAGTAGTAAGCAAGCTTTCAGCTTTAAGCTCAACTCTTACATTCTGATGTCCAAACGGAAAGAAACATGAGAAGAAGTATTCTATAAAGATAACCTTTCACAACTTTGTGTTCCAATTTCCAAATTGCACGAAATCAACTTACAAATAAATTCATGTTCAAAACAATTTTAACTTTAATGTGCTTGTTAACTTAATCAGAGTAACTTACATCAGCAGTTTGATCATCTAGTTTCTTCGACTCACTGGTCCATGGTGTCTGAGGTTTTAAAGCAACCATATTAGACTTCTCCTGCAGCAAAGAAGATATTGTCTGCAAACTCCTCGTTAAGCTTTCTGTTCTACGCTTGAAGCCCTGAATCTTCATGTCAGATTCAACAAGAAACTGCCCATCTAAACCGTTGACAGCAAACTCAGTACCCTGCTTTGACTCTGAAAATTGGCCAGCTTTTCCTTTGACGTACTCCAATAACTTGGAACACAGTTGGGCGCTTTCATTTAGCATTCCTAGCCCTTGATTTTGCAGATAGCTTACCCGGGTCTGCACTTCCCTATCTAACTTGAAAGTTAAAGCATCTATCTCTTTTCCACTATCCTTCAACCGATTCAACAGATTGATATTCTCATTTCGAAGAGAGTCAACTTCAAGCCTACAAGATTCCACCTCCCTCCTCAAAGTCATCTCCAGCCCAGTCAGTCTCATTTGCTCCATTTGAATTTTTTCCACTTGCTTATCAAACTTGTTCAGTGACTGCTTCGTCTCAAACTCTTCACTAAAAACTTGTCTCAGCCCAACAATTGTCTTCTCTTGGTCACTACAGGTTCTTAATAATCTAGTAATGGACTTCTGCATCTCTTTGCATTCGTTGTCCTTCTGTTCAAAATTTCTTTTGACACAATATAGATCGTCCTGTACTGCTGTGTATTTCTCTTGGAATTCAGAGAGCTTTTGTTTTAGATCTTGGTTTTCCCCACTTACTTCCTCCATCCTTGAAGTCAGGTGCTTTATTTGCTGCTCTGAATACGCTATCACATTTTTGCTTTCTGTTTCCCTCTGATTAAGCAAAGACACTTCCCTTTGGAGGGAGACATTCTGTTCTGCAAGCTCTCGAACCCTTTCACGAAGCCTCTGCTCCTCTAATTGGTATTTCTCAAGCTTTTTAGACCAGTCACTTGATCTTCTGTCCAATTCCTTCTCCAATGCTGACTGCAACTCACTCTTCTCCTTTTCTAGTCTCTGAGTGTGAGACTCTAGTTCTTCTTTTCCCAACCTAAGCTCTTCCATTGCAGAATCCCTCTCAGCAATCCAAGCCTTGAAAAGTCCTGAAACCTCAATTGCCAAGCCTAACTTATCAGCCTTTAATTTCTTAATAGTCTGACGCAATGACATAACATCAAATCCACTATCATGAAGAAAGCTTTCCTGATCAAGTGCTTCAGAAAGAAATACAACCCTTTCCTCAGCTACCTTTGATCTTTGCAGCAATTCCAAATCTAAAGCATCCTTACTTTGAACACAGTTCACATTACCAACATTTTCATGACAAAAACTATCCTGTTTTCCACAGTTAGAGAAATCTTCTTCTCCATGATAGTCATTAATGGTTTCATAAAGTTCATCCAGAGAGAAAATTTTTTGGGCAGGCTCATCTACTTTAGAATTAAAGCATCTATTCATCGATCCAGAATAGATATCTTCAATTGTGATCGGAATATCATGGTCAAACTCGTTAGGACTTGACCTGGGAACAGCATGACTTTGGGAGAGTTTTTCAACTACATTCTTTGCAATACTCCTCGGAGATTCATGACCAAAACCATTCTCCACCAAACCTCTAGAAGGAAAACGAGTAGTTTTAGCATCCCTAAATGAATAAGACCTGGTTTTATCTTTGGCACTATCTGTTGGTGATGAAGGAGCTGTATACTGGACTCGTGGAGGAAGTCTTCCAACAGCATTTCCATTCCCAGCAAATTGTCTGTGTGAAGAATTGCTTTTGGGTTTACTTCTTTCCTCGCAAAGCTGCTCTCCATCAATGTACCTGTCCAAAACCTTACCTGAGCCATTACTAGAGGAAGAGTTTGCCAAAGAATCATGATGAGACTTAGAAGAAGCAGAAGAACCAAGCCTCTCCAGTACACATGGATCTTGAATAACTGTCACTTCAGTTCTCTTTACTTTTGCTCGATTCTCAGGTGTAAGAACCTGCCTAGAATATCAGAAACCAGCAGCCAAATCTCAGTAAGTGTCATAATATAAATATTAACACAAAGATTATTCATACTGAATTGTTTCTCTCTCCAAATTACAACATGGGACAATGAGTTAATCCATGAACCATCTTAGTTGATTAAATGTCTCACCTAGATGAATGAACACTATACTGCTGCCGAGAAGCACCATTGGAACAGCTAGAAGGAGATCCGTTCTGATCATCTCCCCAAAGGAATTTTTTTTGCTCTGGTGCATCACTGAAAAATGCTGTTGATGACATGGATCGACTTCTTCTAAGCCCTGAAATGACACTGGAGCTTTGGTTATCAGATATTTGCTTTCGAGACTTTGAAAATAAGCCCCTGGAGCTCCTTAAACTGCCATCAGCCTTATTACCACTTTGATTGCTCAACCCACTCTCAGATGGCATTTCCCAGTAGATTTGCTTCTCGGCAGATAGTGGAGAACCGGTATTGCCATTACAGTTGCTAGATGAAGATCGGAAGAAGAATAACTTTTTCATCTCTGCCTCAAACCAGAGAGCGCATTACAAATGGTGTTGTTCAATCCTGAAGAGGTGTCACTACACCTGGAGCATAATTGCAGAAACAAAAATTATAAGACCATTGAAGACAATAATCACTGAAATGGCACATCTGTTTTAATGAGTATCATAACGTTAATACTTCCAGCCTAACAATTGTATATTATTCAAAAACTGGAGATGCACTTCAATTACATACAATAGAAAAGCATCAATGGAAATGTAGTAGGAAAATTTACAGCGCCCTGAATTCTTAAAGTAAAGAAATCACAGAACCCGAAACGAAACAATAAAAATAAATAAAATTGCTAGGGGCTCTGATTCGATCTAACAAACTAAACGTTAAAGACCAAACTACCCTGCGTCTTTAGAAAAACAATATAAACCCTCATCTTCCAGGGACCAACCATGTAACTGCGTGATTAAGAACAAGAAATCAAACATACTCAAAAGTCATTATAGAAACTGAAAAAAGAAAAAAAGAAACGAAGCAAAAGAAAACATGAACCAACAATAGATAACTAAGTTGTCATCTCTCTAGCAAGAATGTGTATTCTTCTATTCCAACAAACAAGATTTACACAGATTGATTGTTGAGAAATGATTGATTCTTGATAAAGGAGAAATAAGAACAGTATTGAATATCCAAAAAGAAAGGAAAACGAGAAACGGCTAGTACTAACACTTTTCTATTGTTTTCCGTTCCTCTTCCTCACCAGCCAAGCACCCAAAAAGGAAAAGAAAAAATTGAAGTTCTTTTAGAAAAAAGAAAATCACTCACAAGCAGCCTTCCTTCACTCTCCTCCACTTCAAAAGGTCAACAGGAAAAACGCCTGAAAAATACAAAGCGACACAGCCTTGAATGATGCGTCTTTTAATTAGAAAATTAATAACCGATATCAGTCGTTAATTCAAAATTTTAATAAGAGAGATAAAAATAAAATAGCAACCTCTGAATCTGAATTGAACATGAAATTGGGCGAAGTGTAACGGGCGGCGTCAAAGACGTTGAAAGTCTGAGACAGGAGTAGGAAGACTGGGAGAGTAACAGTAGTAGGGAGCGAGTCGTAGAATAAAGTAACAACTGAGACAAAAACAAACAAATATAAGCTGGAGAAAAAGGAAAGGAAAGGTGGCCAAATGTTTGTTTGTAAAGGAGGAGGGTAGTTCTGTCCGAGTATAAAAACCCCTTTTAAATATTTGGGTGCCGCGGATTTGGCGGAATAGGAGCGTGAGCGATGGTGATAGCGACGGCGATGATGGAAGGAGGAGAACACAAGATGGCGTCGTTAGCTGGAGTTGGGTCATGCGTGGGCCAATCCAAATGTCATTCATGCGTTTTTTAATCACTTTTTATGACTCATCATCATTAGTAAGACATGCCCTCTTTTTCACACTAGTCTATAAAATCAATTCCATATCATTTTGTCCGAGGGTTTGTTTGGAGTTTGTTAAGTTGTTAATATTTTTTTTATAATAAGGTCTAAATATTTTTTTAATGGATTTTTTTGTGCTGATGCAATTCGTTATAAAAAGCTCATCTTTAAGAACATAATAGTGTCACTCAAACTTATCTACAGGCTTAACTTTATAGATGTTAAAGTTAGACCATAAAGACTAAAACAATAATGTTTAATTGGCTTCTATAAATTTTTTAAAAGAGCTTGGTAGAAGTCAAGGATATTTGCTTCGTTCTTTAGTTGCCAGATTAAGTATGTTGTGGTGTTGAGATAGAGATTTCGGGACAGGATTCTCTGTCTATTTTATCCTGTCCCTACCCTATTCTATGAATCTCAATCATCCATTTATGTGGGTCTTACGTAGGTTCCGCATAAATAGATAGCTAAGATTCATAGAACAAGGTAAAATAGACGGAGGATCTTGGCTCAGAGATTTCAACATTTTTACAATAGCAACTGAGAAGAGAAGTGGCACAATTCATCTATGGTATAAGGGATTCATTCTACTTTGAATGGTAGTGCGCTAATCGATTTAGGCATGATAAAGAAGCATTTCGCTTGAAAATATGGTAGATGGTTAGATCGTTAGGTTTCTAACATCTTGATAGAGTTATAAGTAATAATTAGTGGTTGGATTTGTTCCCAAATTATCAAGTACACGCTCTTGACTTCTTTTGCTCTAACTGTGTCCTTTTGTTGATTCTTACTATGCTAGAGCTTGTTAGGTTGGGAAATAATTATTTTCGTTTAGAAAATGTATGGTTGGTGGAGGATGGGTGTGTCGAAATTATGCGACACAGTTAGGGAAATAGCTCTTAGGAATTTATTATTGAGAAATTACATCATTATGGAAGGGATTTGTCCATTTAAGGATCCAACTTGATTTATAGATTCATAGCTTGAATTAAGTGTTGAATTATTGACTATGCTTACTAGAGCAGAGGTCTAATGTGTTGTTTTTGGAGGAATTAACTTAGGTTAAATGGGAGCTTTATGAAATACTGTACCAGTAGGAATTGTACTAGAAGTAGCATTCAAAAGTAGGTTGCTTAAGGGACGGTGATGCAAATATGAAATTTTCTCATGTGTTGGCTTCAAAACACCAAAGAAAAATGAGTTGCTTAAGCTTCAAGACATGGATGGTAATTGGTGTGGTTGGTCTAATTGGTTTGAGGATGTTGTAAGGGACTATTTTAAATCTATGTTCACCTCTTCATATAAGAAGATAAGTGACATTCTACATCGTTTGCATCCAAAGATGACACAGGAGCAAAATAAGGAACTTATAAGAGAATGTCAATGGAGGAGTTAAGATAGTTGTTTTTTAATTTTTATATGGAGTGAAAAAATCCTCTAGTTTAGATGGGATGAAACATGCATTCTTCTAAAAATTTTGTCCATTCATGAGTGTTGGTGTCCATCAGGCTTATGTTGATTGGTCATGGTCTTGTTGCTTCTTGAAATTAGTACTTGAAACCACCATTATTTTAGTCTTGAAAATGAAGTCTCTGATTATTATGGGTGATTTTCTATCTCTCTTTGCCAAGTCCTTTACAAGATTGTAGCTAAAGTTTTAACTAATAAATTGCGATGAGCCTTAACTTTAATTATTTATGAATTTCAAAGGATTTTGTATCATGGAGAATGATAAGAGATAATGTGATGGTAGTAGAGGAAATCCTTCATTACTCAAAAGTAAAATCATAGGGTAGGGACGATTACTTAACTTTAAAGGTCAACATGTCAAAAACTTACGATGGCTTTAAGTGAGAGTATCTTCGGCCAATTATGCTCAAACTATGTTTTGATAGTAGATCAGTTAACTGGATGATACTTTATGTTTTCTCTATCTCCTATATGGTGAAAAATGGTAAATACATTATTGGCCCTATTCTTCTGCATCATGGTCTTCTTCAAAGAAATCCATTGAGACCCTATCTGTTTATGATATTTATTAAAGGTTTAGTTGCTTTGATAGATAAGATGGAAAGTCAAGGCCTCATCCATAATTATAGCATTGCTAGGAGTGCTCTTGAAATCACAAAGCTCTTATTTGCATATGATATTTACTTTTTTATCAAAGCTAAGGAGGAGGAAGTATGGACTTTAATGGATATACTCATGAGGTATGAGAAAGTATCAAGTTGGGTTATTAATTTCAATAAATTTGCGTGTTCATTTAGCAAGAATACTCTTGCTTATGTAAGAAGATGTTTGTATTCTTTGTTAGGTGTAAAGGATACTGTTTCTCAGGAAAAACACTTTGGTATGTCTTCTATTATTGGTCATGATAAAAAGAAGGCAATTTGGCTGTCTTAAGGATAAAATATAGAAGAAAATAGTAGGCTAAAACATACATTTCTTTTCAAAAGTGGGCAAATAGATGTTATTAAAGTTTGTAACTCAATCTTTTCCTAACTACACCATGAGCATGTATGTGTTTCCCTTGGGTATCTGTAAAGATTTAGTAAAAAAAATAATGAATGGGTTTTGGTGGTCATCCAAGAGAGATCATTCGAGTATTAGATGGAAAGGGTAAAAAATCTTTATGCTCCAAAGTAATATAGTGGTATCGGTTTATGGAAATTTCTTTTTTCAATTTGATAGTGATTTGTAAGTAAGTATAGAGGCTTGTCCTTAACATGAATTACTATTCTTTCATGTTTTCAGAGTATGGTATTACCTTGAAAATGATCTCTTTGGAATGGATATTAGCAGCAACCCCAGTTATTATTGAAGAGAAATTTAGCTAACAAAAGGCTTATTGGTTAGTAGAACATACTAGTATATAAGGACAAAAAAGAATGTCTTAGTTTTCAAGGATCCCTGGTCAGATATTGTAAATGTATTTGTTAGCTCTAATCCTCATCTTAGCCATGAGTCTATCAGAGTGTGTTGATAACCTAAGTGGAATTCAAGCCATTTGGCCTAAAGATTAAAAGGCCCAGTTGCTAATATTTCCAATAGTCAACTAGATTGCCTAGACCAATCTTGGGTATTGAAATTAGTAAAGAAGTCTAGGTTGGGAGTTAGGATGGTTCAAAATGTGAGGAATATATGGAAGGCAATTAATTAAGACATGACCCAAAATTGGATGACAGTTATAAGTTAAGCAATTACAGGAAAACTACTCAAGGCAATTAAAGTTGGGAGAGTTGTATAAGCACATTAGCAGGACAAATATAGGAGACTCAATAGAAAAAATAAAATTAGATGACTTAAATGAAAACCTTGTCATTGTTTCAGCTTTCCTTATATTTTGTACTTATCTTATAATTAAATAGAATTATCTTTTCAAATCAAATTTTATTTTAATACTTTATAGCATTTAGTTAACTTATAATTCTATTCTTTAATTTTTTTTCCAAAGCCCACTTATGTAGATGATAAGAAGTAAGGCACAACTTTAGGAGAATCCCTCTCTGACATGCTCGAATTTCAAGTTTATTATAAAAAGTAATCAATAATTTGACATGCTCAGTAGGACCACGATGGTGCATATGAGGAATGGAAAAGAAGTTGTTATGCCTCTAACCCTAGAGGAAGAAGACCCTATTACAATAGGGAACGAAGGCTTTATATCCCAAATGATTGAAAATATAGAGAAGGCAACACTGCCTTCAACTAAGTCTGCAGTTGGTGAAAATTCAAAATCAACATAGATATCCACAAGAAATGATGTTGTTTACACAAATGATATTTTGGAGTTCAAGTCCAATTTGACTGAAGTAATCAAAATATTGACTGAGAAGATGAAAAAAAATTGTCGCTTCAATACAAATTGCTAGGTTGAATTGTCCCTCTCTAATAAGATATATTTCTAAAGGGTTTGAGGGATATCTAACATAAAATGTGATGGAAGTTAGCGAGTGTAGTCATCCTCTAGCTTCTTCGTCTATGGAAGAGATATGTTTCACATTATAAGAGGGTTGATATTCTTATTGCCCCTTTACATATTAACCCTAGAACTGGTTGACAAGTTGTCATAAATTAATCCCTTATAAGACATAGATTGGTTTTGAAGTTGAAATTAATACACAGAGTTATAGCCTAGGGGCGGCAATTTGGCTATAGACTTTCCTATTGTTGCTCCTCCATATATGAGATTTCAAGTTGTTATCAAAGTTGTTAAAGAAGATGTTCAAGAACTATATGGACTTGGCTTGAGATAGATAGGCCGCCTAGAATTTCATAAGCTTAATCTGGAGCATATTGACCACGAGGATCCTTATCCCAGTGGCTATAAAATTCTTAATTTCACTTTGTTATATAGTGAAGATGGTCTGTCAACTATTAAGGACATAATAGGTGTAAATTATAGTGTATTTTCTAGGATTTATTGTAATCCAAATTTTTGTTTAATTACAGATAATGGGCCAATAAAGAGAAAAGCTTATAAAAGTATAAGTTGAGCTTAAGAAAGCTTGAGTTCATTTCTCTCTTAAACTCTTTTCCTTATAGGTTACTATTCAATCCTAACTTCCGACACTTATACCTTCACTGTCTGGCCACCATTTTCGAAGATCTAAGGTTCTACAAAAAGCTATCGGGACGTTCTACATACCCCTAAACTTGTTTCTTAAAAAAATGAACCGAATTTGGAGGAATCACGACTAGAAGTTTTGTTTCATTGAGGTAAGTCACTGATCTCCTATTTTAGTCATTTTTTGGTGAAACTAACACCACAATCGTGTCTAGTGGCCTTAAAAACGTAGGAAAGGAGGTAAGCTTGATGTCAATCAGACCAATTTGTTGGTGAATGAAAATGGATCACCTTTGAGCTTTAAACCTTCGATTCTCACAAACTGGGAGGAGTTTCTACACGAGACTAGTGCCACTGGATTCTTGAGTGGGTGATGAAGGTCACTGCCCCTCCGGTGCATGGGATCGGTGGTCATTTTCTAACTAGCTCAAAAATGGTCGAAAATAATTTTGAAATTTCCAAACTATTATGTAGATAAATTTTCATAAAAGTAATGTATTGAAATTATTCATAGTTTGTGAGATAAAAATTTTAAAATGGTTATGTTCTTACAGAAATGCATGAAATTGATTAAATTGAGTTGTTTTTTTTATTATAATTGAGAATATCATGAGGTTTTAAGTATAAATGAGGGTGTATGGGTTAGAAGTTGGTATACTTGAATTATGATTGGATTTATTATAAATTTTTGCAATGTAAATGTGGATTCAATTGGGCATGAACATGTAATTTGGAGACCCAAATTGAGCTATAATTACTGATAGTTATTAAAGTGTCTTTTCATTGTAGGAATGGGATGTCCGTTTTTCAGGAAAAACTCTGCCAAATTTTCAATAAGCTCTTTGTAAAACGTGATATCGTCATTTTTAAATAGAAAATAGAGCTCCTTAATATTGAGTCATGGTTTTATTCTCGAGGTGTCTAAATTTAGTTTAGGTTTTAAATCCTAATAGTTATTCCTATTGTTTTTATAAATCAATCAGGCACAGAACCCTCCATTTTGAGAAACTAGATTCACCCCAAAGGAGCGCATTATACTTCTGAGTTAATATTCATGGTTATGAACATGCATTAGAATTCATTCTCATGTTCATCATGAAAATCACCATCATTACCATATATACGCATGACATTCATACATATGGATTAACATATATATACATGTATTTTGTTGTGAAATGTTGTGCACATTTTGATACGTGATGATGTGGAGGATTGTTATAGTATAAGTTACTTGGTGGGTATCACTAGGTTGTGCGCACAGTGAGTCACTAGTCGGGTATAAATTTGGGTTAGTATTGGGTCTATTGATTGAGATATGACACAGTTGGTAGTTTGATCGAGCTTGCTCTAGGTACATGAGAGGTACCATGATTGTGGCAGTTTGATCAAGCTTGCTCTAGAATAACAATCATGTTGTAATGAGGTTGTGGCAGTTCGGTTGAGTGTGACTCTCGAACGACAGTCCATTACATTGGACCAAATGACCCATGTGGAATAAGAGAGCCCCTATGGCTATAATATGTGGGTAAGAGTTATGTTATAGGGTCAGCCGTTAATCCTCCACTATTATTTGTGATTTGTTAATGTGATGATTATGTGACATGATATTGATATAGGAAATGCATGCATGTTTATAAACAAAATCATTATGTTATGAAATTGCATTTATGGATATAATACATTATAAATATATGTGTATCATTTGAAATCCTTAGGAATGTATAACATAACTATAGTATTAATTCACTCAGCGAAGTCCGATAACCCTTAACTATTTTTCAGGATCATCTTTTCAGATCTCTTTTAATAGGGTACTTGGTCGATTTTCTTCGTCTCCAGTTATTTAATTTATGTTTGTTAGTGACCTTTGAATCTAGAGCCATAGTATTCTTGTGTGTGTTAGATTTTCCCTTGTATTAATTATCTCAATGTTGTAGCAAAATGAGGATTGTATATTGTTAGAACTATTTGATTATTACAATTATGAGTTTGATCATTTTGAAATTTTATCTTTATTATAGATATAGGGATTTGACAATATTTTAGGCTTGCTAAGGGTCTAATAAACCTTGAGTTTATTGCCTCTTTGGTGCTGGTCATGGTCCAAGGTTGGGGTTGTGACATTTATAGTGTATTTTTAAGTGTTTTCTTAAGTGATAATAATGTCTTTAGGACTTAGAATTACATTCTTATTAGTTTTTTGTGTATTTTGTTTTATTTTTGTTAATTATGGCAACAATGTGAAGTCAATTGTATTTTTTAGGGGATAGTTAACGTGATTGATGATGAGTAGAGACACAAAAATTGAAGAAAAGTTGAAGAAGGAGCTGGAGAACAAATTGGGTGCATGATCGTGCATAAAGGTAGTAGGAACTTTGGTGAAGCTCCCGTCATGATCGTGCATGGCAGGAAGATATGCACAATCATTCATGTAAGAGGCAGATTTTTATACTTTTGATGATTTAGCGCTATACTTGGAATCAAATTAAGTGGAAAAATCTTAGAAAGAACCTAGAAGGATCAAGAGTATAAAAATGAAAATAAAAACATCAAGGAGGTAGCTAGAAACTCCAAATAAGAGATTAAAGAGAGACAATTCCTGAAGAATAAAAGATGCAGACTTTTCTAACTCAAGGACAAGAAAGAGAAGGCATCCAGAATTCAACCTTTTATTCTTTTCTTTTATTTCCTTATTATTTTTAAATGTTAATGATGAATTAATTGGGATATATAGTTTCAACTATAGATTACTAAACTTATTTTAGGTATTAGTCTTGAACTGTTTGTTAACTTTATATTCTTGATTTAATATGATAGACTTGGTAGTGTTTATTACATTTATATTTGATTTGAATTGAAAGGTTACATTAAATTATCTTAATTGTGTTGCACAATGAAAGCTAGTATCATATAGACCTATAAACATCAGATTAATAGGCAATTGAAGAAAGATCTTAACTGTTTATTAGTTACTCTTAACATAGCTTCAAATCCAATTGGACAGTTATGAAGAGTTTTGATATATCGAGCGGTTGCAATTTAATTCTTATCTATTTTAATTAGGATTACATAGTTAGATCTCAAGAGAGAGTAATCATAACTACTAGATATCTAGGGTTGAGTAGTATTAAATCAAGAAGGTGAAGTGAAAACAAATAAGGATAGAAGTAATTCCTAAGTTTTCATTATTGATTAATGAACTATTTCACTACTGCTTGTTCAATTATTCAGTTATCAATTTTATTTAGTTTATTTTATTTTTTCATTATATTATCACATTATTGACCTTAAACAAAGTGGTACAAGCTATTATTTGGTGACTACTAAAATCCTCGTAAAAATGATACTTTTATATTGTAAGATACGATCAATATACTCGCGGTATAAATGAGTTTAAAACTAAATTAAACTTTAACAAATTTTTACTGCATTATCGGGGATTGATAATTTAGCATCTAATGAGTTACTTTAGTTTAAAGGTTTTAACACTTTTCTTGTATAAATGTAGGTGCACGAACATTAAAAGTAACTAGGAGTTCAAGCAAACTTTCAGATACACAAGTTTCCCACATTACCAAGCAAGAGAGGGAGATTATAAAAGCAAGACACTAAGAAGCTATAGAGAGAATATGGTAGAATAAGGGAACCAGGAGGACAACAAAGAACCCTCATAGTCTTTCTAAGGTTGGGGTCTAATGCTAATCAACAAGGGATTATAAGACCAGCAGTGTAGACAAATACTTTTGAGACTACACCATCTCTACTAAATATGCTGCAAACTAACGTCTTATTTTATGGACTAGCCAATAAGGATCCTAATGCTCATTTGTCCAATTTTTTAAAGATATATGACATGTTTAAGTATAATAGGTTACTAAAGGAAGTAACCAAGATAAAGTTATTCCCATTCATACTTAAAGATCGAGCCAAAACGTAGTTGAATTCTCTTAGCCTAGTGAGCGTGATGACATGGAAGCAATTGGTACAAGCCTTTTTGGCTAAGTACTTCCCCTTAATAAAGACAGCAAGGATCATAAAGGAGATAATAAATTTTTAACAAAGTGAAGGGGAATTATTGTATGAAACGTGGAAAAGATTCAAGGAGTTGTATAGGAGCTGCCCATACCATAACTTACTTAAGAAGTTCATTTTACAAATATGTTATAATAGAATAAATCCACCTACTAAAGGTACCATTGATGCAGTAGCTGGAGGTTCATTAATGAGGAAGACAGTTGATGCTACATATGATTTGTTAGAGGGGATGGCAAATAATAGATGTCTATAGATGTCAGAGAGGAGTAAATAACATCTAACTTTAAAAGATCAAAGGGGAGTACTTGTTGTTGATTTAATGATAGCATTACAGGCTGAAATAACAAACTTGTCCATGCAATAAAACAACCTAAAAGTCACTTTTTACAGCTCACTTAAAGTATTACAGCATATATGTAAAATATGTGGTCAAAAAGGCCATGTTATAGTTGATTGTTTCCTAGCGGAGAGAAACAACATAAAGCAACTCAATTATATAGGAACACAACTTGGTTAAGGTGCTAACAACCCTTATTCTAACACTTATAATCTTAGGTGGAAAAATCACCTAAAATTTTCTTAATCTAACAATATGGAAAATAAAATGAGAGTGAAAGATCTACCAATTTCAACAAGATAAGCTTGATTAATTAGAATTGAAGATGGACAAGTTAATGGATTTGTTGAATTCAAAGTTACAGGCCAAGATGAGAGCCAAAAGAGAATGGAAGCTAAGTTCAATCGAATTGCTAGGAATCATGCCTCTTCCATCCATAATTTGAAGTTTTAAGTGGGCCAACTAGCTAATGCATTATCTACATAAAGTGCGGGGAGTTTCTTAAACAACATGGAGTCTAATCCAAGGGAGCAATTAAAGGCCATCACATTTACAAGTAGGAAATAGTTAAAAGAAACAACAAAAAAGAAGGTTGAATCCCACCAAGAAGAAAGCCAAGAGAAACAAAATAGGAAGGAAGATAGGCAGGAAGAACCACAATATTTCCCACCACCCCCATATGTTCCAAAGATTCCATTCCTATAAAGGCTGAAGAAGAATCAAATGGATGTGTAATTCGTAAAGTTTTTAGAGAAGTTGAAGAAATTGCTAATTAATTTGTACTTTATGGAAGCTCTTTAGAACATGCCAAAGTAAGCAAGTTTCTCAAAGATATCCTATCAAAGAAATGGACATATGAGGACAACTAAACGGTCTCCTTAACGAAAAGCTACAACTTTATAATTACTAGTCACGTGCCTTTAAAATTGAAAGATTCAGGGAGTTTTACCACATTCTATATAGTTGGTAATTTAGAATTTGCTAAGTATTTATGTGACTTAATTGCAGCTATTAGTCTTATACCTTTGTCTATTTTTTCCTGAGTGCGGGAAGAGCAAAACTGCAAGGGGCTTAGAGCCCAAAGTGGACAATATCTGTGGACGGGTGGTCTGGGCTGTTACAAGTGGTATCAGAGCCAGTTCCCGTACCATTGTGCCAGCATACTTTTGTAGGATTTTAGGAAATTTTTTGGGGTAAATTCTGGACTAAGAAAAATGCCGAGTGACAGACTAATTGAGCAATGGCAGTAGAAATTATGGTCAAATGGCATTGGAATTTTTCATTTATACCTATAGAAATAATTGACAAGTGTTATTCATTGGAAATTGGGCTTGAAATTGATTAGGTTAAGAGGAGATTAAGAGATTGATGCTTGGTTTGACACATGGCATCTTATTAGCCATGTATTTATGTCATTTAACCTTAAGTTTACATTGACTTGAGCCCTCCCTTTTGCCCACTTACGACACTCACTTGCTAAAAGTCATTGGAGTTGTGTTTTGGTGAATTTCTTCTTTCTTCTTCATGGATCACTCTTCTTCTTCTTCTTGAACTTTAATCACTCAAAGCTTAGCTCTCATCTCTTCCTTGTTCTTTCATCTTGCTCTTCTTTGCTTACCATGAAAACCTACCTCTCTACTCCTTTGGATGATGATGATCGATGGTGATGGTTGGAATTAGGTCTTGGTAGTTCCTTGAAGACTTTGAAGATTAAGTGACTTAATTAAGTAAGTATCATGTTTCATGTTATACGTATGGTTATTTGAAGCTATCATGATGAGGAATTGATGATTGAACTTATGTATGTGTTTTCATTTGATGCTAATAGTAGTTTATGTTGTGTTTTGAGTGTGTATGTGGAGCCTAAGTCATGGAAATGTATAAAGAGAGAGTTAGAAATTGGATGATGTGTTAAAGGAGTATATCTATATATGTGTGTGTGCCTTGTTTTGATAGTGTTAATGTATGGATCATGAATTGTTGTATATGATATCTTGACTTAAATTGAGTAGTGAATGATGGGGGAAGAAATGGAAGTGAGGATTTAGGTATAAGATGGATTAGATGAGTTGAATGTTAAGATTGAATGATTGAAGAAAAATCTAGAAAATTTCAATAGCTTGATCTTTGAGTGTGCTTCAATTGCATAGTCATAATTGCTTCTATAGTTGTCAAAATGAGTTAAGGTTTGGTTTAATTGAAACTAGAGGAAATTGACTACAATTCTTATGAAGATGTTGTTTTTAAATGTTGTCTTGAAGAGCCTCAAAGTTTGGCATGAAGTTAGGAAAATGAGAGCATAAAAAGTTGTGAATGAATGTATGTTGTGTTATGTTTTGAGTGAGTGTAAATGCATTATATTTGGATATTTATGATCAAGTAGGGAAGAGAAGATATGCATGGTGGATGTTGAGTTAAAATTGGATGAAATTGAAGGATTTATCCATAGTGAAGATGTTGGAAATAAATTGGAAATTTGATTGTTAACGAAGTTTAACTTGTGTTTAAATGATTTTGGAGTGATAATTGCTTAAGAAAAGGTGATTTGGGGATGCTTAAGAGTGTATGGAAGGTTAAAATAGGTTTAGGACCTTTTTGGAGGAGTTTTAGTGAAAAAATTAGTTAATCCGTAAGTTACACGGGCAATGTGATTTTAGGCACAGGGGACACATTTCACCCGAAGGTTACACAGTCCATGTGTTTTGACCCCCTTAACAACAGAATTAGAATTTTTGGTCTTAATGAAAGTTGTAGCCCTAGATGTCTTC
>JANKYE010000225.1:17056694-17072367 GCA_032467995.1 Erythroxylum dillonii
AAAAATTATTTAGCATAAACAATTTTATTATAAAATAAAATATAGTTAAAATTAATAAAAGTGCTTTTTATTTTTATATTGCCAAACAGTCTACTGTGTGAAGCTCTTTTAAAAAGCTGTTTTTTTAACTGACAGCTAAACAACCAACTGGCTTTTAAAAAAAGCTTTTCTCAGAAAAGTTCTACTGACAAAAGCTCAACAATTTTCATTAAAAATTGCACATAGTAATCCGTAACCTTAATTACCTTCTCTTGTTCTTGCTCCCAATTAATAAACAAAAGTAAAAGAGAAATCTAAAGAAGAATCCCCATGCAACAGTGACCCACAAGCAATTCCACTTGTTCAGATCAGTGATTCCCTGCTGTTGCAATATATCTGAACCTGTAGTTAAACAAGTAGCCCGGGTAATCTTCACCCCCAAAGTGTTGCTCATCGTATCCAACAATCTCAGTTTCAGTGAAGTGGGTACCTCCCCAAGTGGGCTGTTGTCGAATATTTGAACGCCCCTTACGAAACACCTCGTTGGATTTTGGAATTCATTCTGTAAAACAGCTTCATAAGGGTATTTTACCAGAGACATGTAGTGAAACCAAATCCAATATGCTGGTATTCGATCTCGATTGATAAAGAACCCACTGAATAGAAGGAAATAGGCTAATATAGCAACCACAATGGTGTATCCAAGCAAAACATGAGGCACAACTCCTGATAGGAACGTGACAAACGAATTCCCTGCCCAGAACGATGCCAATATGATAATCAGGTAAAACAAGAACCCTTCGAAGCCACCTTCCAGCCCCACCGCCCAAAAGGTCGTGGCAGCAAACGTCGACGACAGGACTACCAGGGATGGAATTGAAACCAGAGCATGAGACAGTACGTAAGACGATCTCCTATATGCATTATAGGCAGTTTCCCTCATGAAAATATACCTTTCTTGGAGAAACACAGGAAGAGCATCAGCGCAGGTGTAGAAAGTTGTTGACATGGCAAACGCGAAAAACCCTAGTCGCTCCTGAACCCCTTTAGGTGAATTATCTAGTTGCCAAAACATCGTAGCTAAGATGAACCCAGTCAGCAGAACTGCACCTAATCGTACACCAAACAATTCAGGCATTCGTCGAGAGTTGGTTACTGATCTTTTTGACAACACCGCCATTTCTTTCCAAAATGGGTTGGCGAAAGTTGGCACCATTGAAGTAGAACTAACATCATTGTTGCTAGCACCCGAAACTAGTTTTCCCTTAGAGATACTTGCACTTATGGCTTCTTTTAGAGACAATCCATGCCAGTTTGGTTCAAATTTCGGAGTCTGCTTCATGTTCTGCCATTTCCTATTGAACTCCACCAAACTTTTAGCTCCTCCTGGGGAAACTTCAAGCTGTCTAATCAAATCCAACGCAAATTCTGTTCTGTTCTCGTTTTCCGGTATAGGATGTCCGAAGTCGGCAAAAAACGATGGTAAGTTCATCGGAGAACCACTGTAGACAGTTTGACCACGGGACAGAAATATTAACCTGTCCAGCAAACCAAGAATCCGAGAGCTAGGTTGATGTACGGTCATTATCACGATGCTCCCGCTTTGAGCTATCCTCTGCAAGACCTTCACAAGCATAAAAGCACTTGTGGAGTCCAACCCCGACGTTGGTTCATCGAGAAACAATAAAATCGGGTCGTGAATGATATCAATCCCAATAGAAACGCGACGTCGTTCTCCTCCAGACACTCCTCTGTGGCCTTCGTCTCCTATAACAGTTTTGGCTGCAATTCGAAGCCCTAACTGGTCAATGAGTGCTTGCACGCGCATTTTCTTCTTCGACTTGGACAAGCTTCTCGGCAACCGAAACTCCGCCGCGAACATGAGAGTTTCTTCCACTGTGAGCATCGGGAACAAGAGATCGTCTTGCATGACGTATGCTGATATCACTTTTTGCATCCGAGACTCCAATACTTGGCCGTTTAGTGTTATCGTTCCGCTGAGACTATCTTTAGCGATCCGATTCGCTAATGCGTCGACTAGAGTTGATTTCCCCGATCCACTCGCGCCAAGTACAGCGAGTATCTCTCCATCACGCGCCTCTCCCGAGATGTCATTGAGAAGCGTCTTCCTCGTCGTGAAAAAGCTGTCGGAAGTGGCATCGAGGCGGTGGTGTCGTCGTGGGAAAAGCTCCGGAAGCACCATTTTGCGGCGGATTCTTACCCCGTAGGTCAAATTGTTGAAGGAAAGAATAAATGGTAGGGTTCGTGGCCCCTCCACATTCACCCCATTGATCTCGAGCACTTGGTGCACTGGCGTCTCGCTTCCGTCTCCGGTGGCCTCCTTCCGAACGTCTCCAACGCGCTTCAACAGCTGGCCTAGGGTCGGAGACGTGGCAGTGGTGGAAATGAGGCACGGTGGTTGGAGATTAGTGAGTTCAAATGTCGTAGAATGAGGGTAGAATGGCGTTGTGTCGTCACTCACGGAGGAGCTGTCATCTGGGACGGTAGTCATTGTTTTCTCAGTAAATTGTTTTAAGATAACACCAAGTGGATACAAGACAAGACTATTTATAGACTTGAGATAGGTAGAGGACAAGACAGCTTAACGTCGCTTGCTTTAACCGGAAATGTTACGAGAGGCGAGTTCTTATGCATATTTTATTTATTTTACTTCATAAATTTTAGATATTTATTTACACTTTTTTCATGAATATTTATGGTTGAGATTTATAAAATAGAATAAAATGAGTTCAAATTTTTTGTTCAATTTTACTTTGTCTTATTCTGTCTTATAGAATCTTAGTTATTTATTTTACGGGTCTCATGTTGATTACATGTGGGATCCATATAAATAAATGACTGAAATTTATTGAACATAATAAGACACCATAATATCGGACAGAGGATCTAGACTCTGATATAATAGATAGAAGATCCTGTTCCGGTAATTCAAGAGTGTTTAATGTTTATTGATTATTTTATTTTCATGATTTTTATTATTTTATATATTAATAAAAAATTATTACTAGGGAGAAAATCTCTCTAAATTTGTTCTCACTTGAAATTAATGAGGGGTTGGTGGATCTACAGGGTTTTTGTTTGGCATTGTGTTCGAACTCGATGGGGGTGGTGTACGGGTGAGAAAAAGATAACCTAATCGCTCTTGTCTATACGTCTCCTTTATCTTGAAGAAGGGTGTTGCATTACACGTGAAAATTGCCCACGTGGCCAAATGACGTTTTGAATAATGAATTAAAAAGTAGGTTGGATGTTGATCTACTGTTGCCTATTTGGGCGTTCGTAAGCACCAAGTTAATTTAAGAGGAATTATATTCATGTTTCTAAGTAACTTTTAACTTCACCAATTTATAATCTGATCTATTAAATTTCAAAATCATTTTCTGTATGCTTAAGGCAAGCGTAGGAAGATTTAATTAAAACAGATTGCTATTTTTTGAAAACATAGATCTTTAACGTTGCGCATGGTTGTTGTCTCCGGTGTCTTCCATCTGCATGCAGTGTAGCATCAATCCAATGTAGAACTATGCAAATCAAAGGGTTTGAAAATATGAAATTGTAGTCAATCTAGCTAGGTATTTCCAAGTGAACTTGCCAAAAAATTAAAGCCCTACATGATATATTAAAAAGCCTTTTGAAGATCAAATAAATGTGAGTAATTTAAATAACAATCAGTTTGTGATCAAGAAATAGTTTATTGAAGGGCCTTAGGAAAGGAATGGGTTTGTCATTATGGTGTGTAATTGTTTACTATCTTCAAATAAGATTGGATTTTTTTTATTTAGACCTTATTGGCATGTATATTATCTACGAAATTGAAACTTAATAGAGAGTAATAGAATTTATTGAATTTTTTAATTTGTATCTTTTGAGATTATAATTTTTAATAAGTGGTTCTGATAAGAGGAGAATGAATATATTCTTGAGCCACTAGTGCATTTACCTAAACCTTGGACAGCCATAACTTTGAGCAAAGTATGGATGCAAAGCAATTAGAAAGATTAAATGCATTAGTCATTAAGTTTTTTTTAAATATAAAAATGTCTTATTTGTTGTATGACAATTTGTAAATCAATTTTTCTGTGTGTTTTTGTTTAGTAAGTGAGATCTTAAATCATGTTTTTGATGATAAAAAATATTACTATTAATAAATTTATTTTTGATGATATTAGTAATTACATTATAATAGAACCAAGTAGTACATAAATCATGAAGTTCAATGGAAGGGAAAATGAGCAAAGAATCAATTTAATAAAATTAAACAATCAATAGATAGAGAAAATGACAATGTGGAATACATAAGCAATTCAAGTAAAAAACTAGAAACAAGAAAGAAGCATGCATATTAAGATTTAAGCAAGTCATTGTAATTCTTTTTGGACCTCTATCCTGATCATTTCAATGAATTGCATAATCATTTACATACGTGGAATAATGCACAAATTTCTTATAATTAAAAGAAAATGTGTTTAATCTTTAAAGAAAATTTGTTGATTTTTAAGCACGTTTTTTGAGAACTTTTGAAATGATTTTGGATTAAGTTTTTGTCAAAATAGTGAATTTTGTTCTTTGAAAGAACTGGAAAAGTTCTTAAAAATCTTTAGAAATATGTGTGTGTGTGGTGGACTAGTCTAAAATATTAGTCCTACTAATATAATTTGAAAGGTTGTATCATGAAAGCATGTTTATAATACAAAATATGTGTTAAGCCTTCGTCTATTAGTGTGAGCAATAGAAGGGGTTTTGAGTTATGTACCCTTTGTAATGAGGAAAATTGTTTAGGATACATTTTGTAAGGGTTATTCTTGACCTTGAACGACATTTGTAAAGTATTATTCATCATCTGCAAAAAACCAAGATAAATAATGTTTCCTTTTCATCGTGGTAAAGAAGATGTTATATAAAGGGTTTCTTTTCACCCATTGAAGGGAGAAGATGGGTGAACTCCCAAATGAAGCTTGGGGAGTGGGCATAGGCTAAGGATTGTTTAACTGAACCACTATAAATCAAATTGACCTCTTTTTATCTAATCTTTTTCTTATTATCACATTTGTCTTATAATTTTTATATCCAATTGCTATGATTATTCACTAGAGTAATTAATTAATTCATTATATTAGAAATAGGAAAAAATTTAACACACACAATTCTCCGTACCCCTTATACCATCCTTAGATCAACAATCAGTATTAGGGCAAATCTCATTCATTGCACATATATTTCTAACGTAATTTAGGAAAAGATCATTATAACACAATTTAATTCACTTTTTTCCAAGAAATTAAAGCACATATAGACCCCCAATTCTTTGATGAAGATAATTATCTTTATTATAAGACTAGGATAAAACACTTTCTTTTAACTGAAAGGGTTGATTTTTGGGAATGAACACCGAAATCTACAATTGCATAAAATTGAATGTAGTGAGTTTAAAAATGGAGTATGCCAAGTTATCATTCCTTTAAAGACTAATTAATTAATATTAGCAAATCAATGAAATTAAATTAACCAAGATTTTATAAAATTATTAATTTTGCAAACTAATAAAAGTAAGGTAATTAACTAGTAGAAAGAAATTAATATAAATGCCAAGGTTTTAGACATCATTTGTAAGAAATATAAACTATTAAGCAATATTAATTATCAAGATTGAAATAAAGACTAACCTAAGATATCTATGTCCTCTCTCAAGGTTTCACAGGTATATCTAATTAAGAATTACCATCTTTCGATGTGTAATTAAACTAATAAAAATTGTTCAAAGCAATTAATCTATTACTTATTGCAATACTCTAGGATATCTCTATCACTAAATCTAGGGTATTTATTCTCCTAATTCATGGATTATACTTCTCCTTTCAGTCTTTCATATAATCATTAAGATTGAATGTAAGATGGCTATGCATAGATTTCTAGAATCAACCTCAAACAGAATAAATTCAACCTAAACAATAGCTAATCATGCATTAATAACTAAAATATAAGTTATGTCCCTAACTCTAACTAGGATTTTAGTTACTAAACATAATGTAATCAAAATGAAAATTAAATATTCTTATCATAAAAAAACAACAGAAAAAAAGAGTTAGAATAAATCTCCACATATCATTTTCGAGTTGTGATGAATCTTGCCCCAATCTTGATCTTAAGCTTTTCTTAATGCAGAAGAAGTTTTAAAAAACAAATTTATGAAAAAGTAGTTGAAGATCCCTTTAAATTAACAATAAGAAAGGTATTTATACTCTAGGGTTACATAAAACTTTTTAAAAGTTGGTGTTTAGTTCTTAAATTCATGTTATAAGTTTGATGCCATACCCAACTTTGACACCAATTCCAATTAAACTTGAAAATAAAGACGTTCTCTTTAATTTTCAAGGTTTTCTTTAGATCCAACATACTCTACATCTATATTATCCATTATTGTATCTAAAGAAATGAGGGCCATTTTTTATAAAGAAAATACCCTACAAAAGAAGATGAGCAAAAAGAAGCTTTAGCTTGCAAACCCTCTAATTTTCACGTTAGACAAAAATTTTGAGTTTAATTTGGTTACCATTTTTATGCATAACTCTACACCAAGTTTTATTATCATTTTGTTATGTTGAGCTTAGGTCAAGAGGCTAACTTGGAAGCATTTGTATGAGAAGTTGGTAAAGTAGATAAAATAAGGAGGAATTATTGTAGAAAAAGAGCTAGGATAGAAAGGATAGCTACTATAAGCTCTCAAAGACAAACAATAGGGGCATTAAGGAGAGATAGGTTTCTACTACCGAAAAGCATTGGTGGGAGGAGTCCTGCCCAAGTTTGTTAACTATAAATGATAATTTTATAATGAAGCAGTAAAGTTAGAGAGAAGCTAGAGCTAAGTTATTGTTGTAAATAATGACCCATATTCAGTTTCAAATTTTCTAGAATGTTGATTGAGGTGTTATTTCCATATGTCTTATACCTTATTTATTTGAATCTTAACATTGTAACACAAAAAGGGAAAATTAGAATTATTATAAGACATAGAAAGAAGAATTGATCATAAAATTTGAAGAGGTGGTAGTTGCAGTTATTAGTGCTGAACTTGACGTAGGTAGTAATTATTTATCTATCTAAAAGCTTAACTTTTTCATTATTAAATGTGATGTATTTTAATGTTATACAATTTCATATGATATTGTTTAACTACTTGTTAGTTTAATTTTTTTTTGCTATAATGAATGAGGGAATGGAATATTTTAAGTTAGCAGCAACTTTTGAAGGTTACCTCATGTAGAGGTTGGTAGTAAAGGATTTAAGATTGCACATCCTAATGGTAAGATGAAAACTATCCAAGACATGTTTTGATAAACTTTCATATAAACCCCGATACTTTGAGAAATTTTCACATTTGCCTTGTGGTTTGATAGTTTGTCATATACCCCTATATATAATCTTAAAGTTTAAATCTCTTCTGATCATCTTAACTACCTTTATGCTGGAATTACAAAACTTAAAGGTGAGTTAAAAACTATTATAGTCCCACCTATGGTTTGATAAAATGTCATATACCTTATTGTTTGATAAAATGTTATATACACCCCATGTGGTTGATAAAATTTCATAGACCCCTATCGATTAAATCTCACCTAAATATCCCTCTTTTATGGTCTGAAAACTATTACGTATGTTTTATTCCTTAAAGAAATTGGTTCATAAGATAAATATTCTTTAACTAGCATAATTTTGATGTCTAGCCAAGTAGTGTAGTTGGGGGAGAGCATCTTAACAATAAGAATAATCTCACAATAATCGAATGCAAGCTTTCGAAAACATTAATGAATTTGAAGACACAAGTTTTGATGTTAATGGTGATATACTTAATGAAATCTTAGGAATAAGATCTGTAAATGAAGTGAGCATTTTTTTAATGGAGCTTCAGTCTACCAAATAAATACTTAAAGGGGACCAAACATGGCTAAACCTCGATGATTCAAATAAGCAAGAATTGGATGTTGATTCAACATATGGTTAATATGATAAAATTGAAAGTGACTATTATAGTTAAGATAGTGAAAAGAGGAAAAATCGTAGATGGTCAAAGCTTGATGGGAAAAGAGACTTGAAGCTATTAATTTCCAAATTAGGATGCCTTTTTTATTTAGTTAAGAAATTTCAAGAAGTTCTTAACACTATATAATAGAGACGAGATTTAACTATGAATACATGAAGAATAAAATGTAAAGAGTGACATATGTATGCAAGAAGAACTATTGATAAAGGATACATTCATCATAAACACAATTAAAAGAAGCATTCTAGATCAAGATATGCAAGCTTAATCATGAACATAAGCTAGATCACCATAATAAGAGTTGTGATTCTGATTGGATTACTAAAATTACCTATTATATTTTATAGATAACCTCAATTAAGATATCAATAATTAGAAGGGTCATTTATTCAGGGACTTCAATATAGAAATCAATGAGAAGAAGGCATGTAAAAGTGAAGGCTAGAGCATTACAATTGTCGATAGATGAGGAATGTGAAAACTTAAGGAAATGAAGAAGCTATGACCTAGCTGCATTTTAGTTTAATAATGGAAGTTCTTTCATCTTGAAGTGCTTATATGGAATGGAGCGTTTAAGTGCTTATACATGTGCCTAGGTGCATGAAAAAAAGGGATTCTTAGTAGTTTATAAGCCAATAATTTATTTAGATGTCTGTCATTTAAAGTATAAATATATAGGACAACTTGCCATAATTAGTGGTGTAGATGCCAACAATTATATGTTTTCCATTACTTGGAATGTTGTTCCCATGGAGAACATAGTTTTTTGGAGATGATTTTTCAAGTGCTTACAATAAGATGTTGAGTGTTGCTAGGAGTTGGTTAGGTATTCATATCTAATAGACAATGGATAATAGTTTTATTACATTTTAAGTTTGAATATATTTCAATTTACTAAAATATGTATGTAAATAGGTTTCTACTTATGGTAACAAGGTTTTGGGCAAATATTCAATAAAGAATGTACCAAGAGTTAAGCATATATATTGCGAGGCATGTCTATACTAACTTACAAAGGCAACTTAAAACGAAAAAGGTTGTAAAGGATATGATATGGAATGAAACAAAGGAGTATGCATATAATTAATATAATATGTACATAGAGAAATTGAAGAGTGTTATCAAGCAAGCATATGATTGGATCACTTTGATTTTGTTGGTCAAGTTGTATAAGAGCTCATATATTTGTGAGAGTAAGATATGATATGCTACTAAACAATATGCTACTAAACAATCATTTAAAGAGCTTCAATGCTTTACATTAAGGAGGCTCAAGAAAAACCTATTTTTGGTGATGCTTGAGATAATGCGGAGGGTTATGATGAATAGATTCAATAAGAAAAGAAACGAGATGAAAAGTAGACATGATATATTTGCTTATGAATTCAAGCAATTTTTGCAAAAGCCAAAGAAGTATGCCAACAACTAGATTTCTTATTTCAGCAATGGGAGGTTGTTCAAATTTAAGCACTTATACTTTGGGAAAACTATAGTTGGTTTGGGGAAGATGACTTGCACTTGTATGAAGTGATAAATTACTAGAATTACTTGTCAACATACATATGCTATATTAGACATAATTGAGGTAGGTCAAAGGAATCTAAAAATATGATACATCATAAGGAGTTTTTTTATTAGCATATGCTTGCTGATTGGTCCCTATTTTGAGTAAGCTTCACTTTCCATATTCCCATTTAGTTGTTTATTTCATTTACTAACTATTTGTAATTTTATCTAAATGATTATCAATTATAGGTGAACATCATTGGCTAACTTCAAATAGGAGCTACAAGGAGATACTAGAACTTTCATGATTCATAAAAAAGTATTAGTATACTCAATAAGGCCATAATGAGGGAAGAAAATGAAGGACCAAAAAGTGACAAAAAGGGAACTTTAAGTGGCATACAAGTTTTGCAAACAATGTGGATATAATAAGAGGACTTATTAAATAAGGTAAACCTAATATGCTCAAAAACAGTTAACCAATTGAACCAAGTCAGCTAACTAAAGAGTAACCAATAAAGTAATATCATCTCAACAAATCTCTAGGTGAAAGAGGTGAATAGTTTACATCGTTAGGATTCATTTTGGATGTTATGTTCATAAATCTCATATTTGTGAATATATAGCTTCAAAATTTCCTTTTTGGTTTTGCAGGGCAAGTTACAAATGTAGTACAAGGTAAAGTACTCGATGTCATATTACTTCTTGATGCTGATTAAAACATGTCATGTTTGATTACTTGACTTCTCGTTTTTGTAAAGGCGAGTAACAGGTAATGTTATTTTGGATTGGAATACACAAATACATAGTGGTGGCCTGTAATATTTTTTAAAATTTATTTAAGGCAAATATTACAAGCTTTTAGGTGTAACACTAGAAGGAGATTTTTAAATTCAAACAATAAAAGGTATTTGTCCTAATTTGAAAATGATAAAGATGTACTCTTTTTATCAAAAAATGTCAAAATTTTCTTAACCACAATGGAATTCGTTATGAGAATCATAGTTTACATAACATCTTTGAATTATTGGAGGTAGGTACTTTATTTTCAAAATCACAAAGGGAGCTTGTGGTAGTCAAACCTGCTACTGTTCGCCTCATTTTATCCATTGCAGTTAACTCTAAATGGCCCATTCGTCAATTAGATGTGTCTAATGCCTTTTTATATGGCACACTTGAGGAGCCGATTTACATGGAGCAACCACATGGTTTTGTTGATCGTACCAAGTCTAATAATGTTTGTTTTCTAAAAAATCTTTATATGGTTTACAACAGGCTCTTCGGATGTGATATTTTTTTCGGGCACTACAAAAGATTGGCTTCAAAGGCTCTAAGGCATATAGCTCACTCTTTATCTATTCTTCTGGAGATCAGCTTGTTTATTGTCTTGTTTATGTGGATGATCTAATTTTAACAGCCTCCTCCATTCAACTCATTCGGTCCATTATTAATCAACTTGGCGTGCAGGTTGCTCTTAAAGACCTAGGATCTCTCACATATTTTCTCGGCGTGGAAGTGACTTGGTTGAAGAGTGGTCTCTATCGCCCTCAATCTAAGTATATCTTACATTTTTTGCAACATGTAAATATGCATGAGGTAACACCTGTATCTACACCTTCTTCTCCAAAGAGCATCTTAGCCACTAATAGCTCACATCACTTTGATTATCCTGCTTTGTTTCATCAAGTTGTTGGTACTCTTCAATATTTGGCTCTCACGCGACCTAACATCACAATGGCAGTAAACAAAACAACATAATTCATGCATGTTTCATCTGTGAATCATTGGCAGGCTGTTAAACGAATTCTTTGATATCTTTGAGGAACAATTGATCGTGGTCTGCTTCTTCATTCCTCACAATCCAAATGTCTCTTTACTTTCTTTGATGCAGAAATGGGGGGGACGACAAGTTAGATCGTAAGAGTACCTTTGTGTATATTGTATTTCATTATTCTAATCTCGTCTCATGGTGTTCAAAGAAACAAAAAATAGTCGCAAGGTCCAGTATTGATTTAGAGTATCGTGCGTTAGCATCTGCAACTTAGGAGGTTTATTTGATTCAATGTCTTCTTCAACCACTTCCAATGGTTCCTAAAATCTGGTGTGATAATGTTTTTGTTACCTACTTAGCAGCTAATCCAATGTTCCATTCTCATTAAAAACATCCTGAGTTGGATTTTCATTTTGTTCGCGATTAGGTTCATCAGAAAAACCTTCAAGTTTCATATATACCGACTGCAGATCAGCTAGCTGACATCTTAACCAAACCATTGTCCAAGCAACAGTTTCTTGCTTTGAAGACCAAACTGATGATTGTTCCTCCCTTCCGTTTATGAGGGGGTATTAAGAAAGAGGACTTGTAAACCACTCCTGTATTTTCTCTACTTGCAGATATTTTCTGTTTGTATTCAAATTGTATAATCTCTTTTGTAATCTGAATCTAATTGTATCAATCCCTCATCTATGGGGATTTGATCTCACTCTGTATCCTATAAATAGTTCACAGATTAATGCATAAGTGTGCAAGCCTTTTCTCATCTTTTGTGCTTAACTTTCAAGGGTATTATTTATCTGTAAATATATTATATCAACTTCCTATTACAAAAGCTTTAGAACTCCTCAAATGAACATAGATACAAATTTGCATTCTATTCCTATGATAAATTCTAGCTACATATGAATTTGCAATAATAACATAAAGAATTTGCAATAATAACATAAAGAGAAATCTCACATTCGTTGAACAAGATAATACATTCTATTCATAAATAGAAACTCAGTTTTTTATAGCGACATGGTAAGTTCTAAATAGAATTATAGAATTGATGAAATCACTTGTGATCTGATGTTTTTAAATCAAAAGTAAATCCCTCAATTATTTTAATTAACAATATAAAACGATTTTATGTAAAAATTATCTACTTTTATTTAAATTGTTTTAATTAACAATCTTCCAGGATTATTGTCGGCAGTTATTGTTTTTAAATTATTTTACTCATATGATATCTGCCAAATATATAAGTTAACAGTTGTTAACTCTTTAAAATATTTGGTGATAGCAAGCCTGGCGTAAACTCGGACTTTATTTGATCGAGCTTCGATTTAGATTCGAATTTTCATGTCATTTCAGATTAAAATAGGCGATGTGTTGAGTTTGAAAAAGAAAATTCGAAGCTAGATAGTTTAGGGTTACATAAAATGATGTAGTTATTATAGCTTCTCTTAGGTTATCTTCATCCAGCGTGCTCCCTCCGATCCAGTGTTTAACCTCCTCGCCGCACAGCTCCCTCTTCAGATAGTGGCACAGCTCTAGTGGCTGGTGCCTCATCTGCTCAAGTGGAACAGTAGTTCAGTGCTTCCTCTTCGACACCAGTCTCTTGTTTCAGCTAGTTCGGAAAAGTTAGACAAAGATGGCTAGTTAGTTGATCATCTTTTTTACATGCATGCATTACAAGTGTTGAGATATTGTTTTACACCATATGAAAATGACTTGCCGATAATGTAATTTAAAATAAATTTCTCCGATAGATCATGATGTGATTTTTAGGTTCTACTACTAATTGAGGAGTTCTTTAGGAGAATGAGAAGTTTATGAGCTTGAATATATTGGAGATTATTTTCAGTACAGTTGGTCCAGTTCTTCCTAGGCTCTTAGTATTAGTTGGCTCTTTTTTCTTTTTATCTTTTAAGTTTGTACAAACATTATGCTTATCTTACGGAGGCATCAAAACCTTCAGTCATTGCTAGCCATGGAGTTAGTAAATAGAAGATTAGAGGAAAAAGTATAAAAATTGAAAAGAATTTTGATTAAAATGATAATTTATGTCATCACAATAAATTGATTATGATGCCTTTTCGTGTTCGTTTCAACTCCCCCTTTAGTGCCCATGCACTCATGAGACGTGTCTTCAATGCTCATGTCTTTGAAGCCTCTAATTAAATGTATCCGTTTTCTGCTTGCTTGCTGGCCAAACTTGATATAGGCTTGACTTATCGTCACGGGTCAAGAGCATATGGATTCTGGTAATATATAGTAATGTTTAAAGCCAAGAGTTCCTTTTTGGGACTATATACCAATACAATATTGGGCATGAAAGTTCCAGAAAAACTGGTGCATGTCGGGTCATTCACCAATTCTAAATGTACCTGAAGATGAAAGCAACTCATGCCAAATTGGAAATGGTAAAACCTGTAATGCTATTTTCTTAAAGAAACTTGCCAATTTAGATGAAGGTAATTAAGCCAATCGATTTCTAGAAACTATCCACCGGTAACTTCAAGTTAATGACACCAACCTCCCAATGTTTGCTATTAGTCCTATCTAATTGCACTTGCCGACTGCACTTGCTCCCAACGGATAATTTGAAACCTTCATTATGTCTGTAGTTGAACAAATTTAGGAATACTGAATACTCATTTATTAATTAAAGAGAATAAGGTCAAATTATATTTTAATGAAGAAAGAACATAAAATGTGTTATGGATAAGACTTCAAACATAATATTTATATTGCAACGTTAGCTTGACATGTGCATCAGCAAGTTTCGAGATAGTTTTGGAGGCATTGACACGCTAACGTGAACAACGCACCATTCATATCCAAAACTTGAGGGAAAATCAGAGAGTTAAACAACAAGCGAGATGAACTGCCTGATATTTTTGGCTTTAAAAGACTGTTGGTAGTTGTTGTAGATAGGCTACCACTTGCCAAATTAGAAGTTATCCTGCACCGAATTTTATTAAGGTGTGAAAAGTGTTCTAAAAGTCAACAAAGGAAGATGAACATAAGCAGAGTGTAGGCTGTCAAATAGGATTACGAGGCAATGCAAGTTTTGTAGTCAGCAGCCCTAAGACTAGATACAATCTACTGGAGTTAGAACTTCGCCTGCGTCATTCTTTCTCTTTTTTGTATTTGTCTGAACTGCAGCAACGGCACACCAAGTTAAGTTGATATTTTTGTATTTATGGAGATTTAGGGCATATCTTATCAATTAAGATTGAATTGTAACTGACACAGCTCACCGAAGTTTCCCTAATTACGCACCAGCAGCGCCTAGCTAGCTAGCAGGAAAGTAATTTCATATGATCAATAGTATCAGTTGTTTCTGGTTTCTTGCGTTTCCATTCACAGATGGGAACTGAAAGCAACGTTTTCATTCCAGTTTTACTCTCGTACTAATAGAAAATAATTAAAAATTATTACCGTAAATAACACATAAAATCTTCCCAATGTAGAACAGATCTAATAAAATAGGGTTAAATGACCAAATGATTTATCCCTGTAAATAAATCTCATCTAAAAAGATGATTGCTGTAAAATGTAAAATAAAATAAAATAATTAACATGACCAGATTAGCATTTACTTAAGTGTGAAAGTTAGAGCAGGAAGGAGACACGAAGAGTTTGAAAGAAAATATAAAGTAGATTGTCCTTATTCGATCACTCAATCATTTTGGTAATGCATCCATTTGGTGTATATTATAAATTAGTACGTGATATCCTACCATAAATTAGTACATATAAACTATACAAAAATAACATTATTTATTTTAAATAAGTAACAAGTATACTATGACTGAATATAAAGAATTCGTTGCCAGCATATAAAGTATATTTCAAAGTTATGTATCTAATATGACGTCTTTGAACAAAAAATTATATTATTATTCATATAGATAAATAAAAAATACACTTTAAAATAGAAATATCATAATTATATGCAAAAAATATCATGCCTAAATCAAAATATACTTACAAACTATACTATCACACTCACTATAAGAAAATTAGATTTTATCGATAAAAATTACCGATGAAAAATAAAGATAATTCATTGGGAAACAAATTTGGTGACGGAAATTATTGATAGAAAGAGTCATTGGAGAACGGCCATAAGTAAAATTTAGCGACGAGTAAAATGAATCTGGTTCAGTCAGATTTTGCTGGATCGGAACATCCTTGCTTTGATCCATAATCTTGCGTGATCTCGACTATCGAATACCTGCAAAACAAACAAAGGCACACCGGGGGTTGATTCCCGGAAGGCCTCTTTGACGCTCAAGTTAGTATTTTGAGAGTAGTTCGGTTGCTGGAATAGAGAAGAAACTAGGGTTGAAGTCTCGTACCTC
>JANKYE010000225.1:17132788-17152480 GCA_032467995.1 Erythroxylum dillonii
CTATTAGGCATTGAATAAATATATGTGGATATATTTATTGGGCTAGATTGAATTAAGTTGTCGGGCTTTTATTATATAAGATATAATGGGCCGAAAATTGTTGGGCTTTTAATGGGATTAGGGTTTCTCTATAAATAGAGAAGCTTAGGTTTCATTAAGAAAAGACAATAGGTTTTCACGAAACCCTAGCCACCATCCGAGAGGAAGATCGTGCGGCATTCGGAAAGAGTTTCGGGATGTGTTAGCACACCACAGCCGCTGCTCGGATCGTGCATACTCATGTGGATACCGGTAGAGGGCATTCGCGTTTCTCAATGTCTTGGAATCTGAAAAGAAGCAACCCATTCACGACTATAAGGTATTTTCGTAAATCCTTGGGGTTTTCGATTATACATCACGATGTTGTATGGTCTTTTCCGTAACGTATTTTGAATACTCGGACCGTACGCGATCCAACATTGTGATAGTCCCTCAAGAACCGTCACGTGCACGTTGACCCAAGTATAGGCTTCTTCCGCCTACCCGCTAGTGGCATGAAGCTCCCTCATGGACTCCCTCAAGAATTTACAACTACACAGGACCATTTCATTGGCAATGTGTAGTGCGTCATGTTTTGGACTTACCCAAACCATTTGATATGTTTATATGTTCATGATAAGTTGATAGGAGTAATGCATCCATGATTTTTGGCATACACATTAATTTCTGCATTAAAAGTGTATAAAAAAATGTCTTTGCTTGTTGCAAACTATAAAATTGTTAACCATGGACTTCAAGCTCACCCCCACTTTCTTCCCCACAAGCAGGTGAAGAGCAAGAGATTGAGTAGTCAAGGGTCAAGGGCATGACTCCACTTTTAAATTTTTGTTGTATTTTAAGCTAATCTTTAAACCAAGGCTTTAGTTGCATTTTGAGTAGTTCATTGTTCAAATATCTTTTGTATCTGAGATCTTTGAAACATTGATGTTTTGGGGCTTGAATGCCCACTAAAGCTTTGTAAAAACTATGATCTTTTGATGCTATTGATATATGATTTTATTTTTCTTCTATGTTTCGAAAGGTTTCATAAGAGGAAATTTTGTGTACTGATTTCAGGGAAATGTTTGGGTTGTTTTAGGTTGATTTAGGCAAAGTTTTCTTCTTCAGAGTTGTAGATCTTTCTTTCATATTTCCAACAGTATATAGTATGAAAATTTTGAACATTTGACTTGAAAGTTATGCCTTTTTATTGTTCCATCTTAGTATTGCTTCAGTCTCAAAATGACGTCATCATCGTCTTAGTATGATGTCAGCATCATCTTAGTTTGACCATCTTACTTTCCTATCATCTCAGTTACTGTTCATTGCTTCAGTCTCAAAATGACGTCGTCATCGTCTTAGTATGATGTCAACATCGTCTTAGTTTGATCGTCTTGGTTTGACCATCTTAGTTTCCTATCGTCTCAGTTACTGTTCATTGCTTCAGTCTCAAAATGACGTCATCATTGTCTTAGTATGACATCAGCATTATCTTAGTTTGACCGTCTTAGTTTCCTATTGTCTCAATTACTGTTCACTCCATCGTCTCAGTACTGTTCACTCCATCGTCTCAGTGTTCACTCCATCATCTCAGTTATTGTTTATTTCTTCCATCTCAAAATAATATCATACATTCTGTTCTATTTTTGACCTCTCAGATGAAAGATGTGGTCTTCGAGGTCTTCACAAGTTGTAGCTCTTGAAGTCTTCTTTCCAACCATATAAAGAATACCTTAATCTGATATCTGTAAGGAAAGTTATGGCAAATTTCCCAACCTTGTATTGTCTGATGACATCACTTCCGTCTCAAAATGACGTCATATCGTCTGTTCCATTATTCTACCCTCCAGATGATAGAATTGGTCTTTGGGGTCTTCATAAGAGTTGTAGATTGTAAAGTCCTCTTTCAAGCCAGCTTAAAAATAAGTCAATCCGAAACCTGTAACAAAAGTTATGGCATTTGCGCCAAGATAGGTACAAATTGCTTGATGGCATAAACATGCTTGACTTTTTTCGGGTATATCTTCCTCACCCAACCCCCAAATGAAGTGATTCTTGAAGCAACAAATTCCTAATTTTGCACTGTCTCTCCATGAAAATTTGTATCTTTTGGAGTTATTTTGAGAAAGTTGCATTAGACTAAGAGAGGGATCGGTTGGGAGAGCGTGCTTGGGGTATGATCACGTTTTAGCTCATTAAGTTTATCTTGAGGGGAAAAACTCCGATTGAGATTCTTGTTTCAAAACAAAATAAAGACCTAAAGGTATGATTTCTTTGATGAGTTCAAGTTGAGATTTTGGCGTTTAACTAGTGTGGGCACACCACCTTTGGGAAATATTGGTTATGACCCCTTTAGGGTAATAAGCTCAAGGTTTAGAACTCTGGATGTTAGGCTCCGAAAACGGGTCAAACATATAAACTGTTACCCATGAGCTTTCAAGCTCACCCTCCCTTTTTACTCCATCTTCAGGTGGTAACTAAGAGATCAAGTGATCAAGAGCCAAATGGTAATTCGCCAAATTTGCTAAATTTGTAGTTTAAGTTGGTTTTAGGAATGCACAATGTTATAGTTGCATACCCAGTTCATTCGTTTAAGAGTTTTTGTAATTTGAGACTTTGAGATAAGGTTGTAATATGGCTTAGAATGCCATTAGAGATTTATAAAACATTATTCTTTTACTGTTAAGGAAATATGAATTGCATATGGATGATATTGAGATGATTATTAGCTTGAACAGATGATTTTCGAGCATAAGTTGTGGATTTAAATATACCTATATATATACATATACACATGTACACCTAAGTGAGATTAATGGGAAGAAAAAACATGATTTATGAAGGATCAAATATAGTTGGATGTGATGAGATAAAAATTTGAGAGTTTAATGAAGTAAATTTTGAGAACTGAACGGTTAAGCTCAGCACGTTCCAAGTTTACGAGATGCAAATTTGCAAACCTTCCTTATAAAAAAAAGAAATTGGTGTTATAATTCTAGGGAAATATTTGGATTAATCTAGGTAGAAATAGGCAAATGTGCCTTCTGGAAAGTTGGAGGTCTTTCTCTTAGCTTCCCAATGGTATATATCGTAGGAAACTTTTGACCCAAATGTTCAAAAGTTATGGTCCTTAGAAGGACAAATGTTTAGAAGTATAAGTGACATCATCTGTAATGACGTCATTTCGTCTTAAGAATGCATCATCTATAAGGATGCATTCGCTTATCAAGTTGTTTCATATGGGATGACGTCATTGGTCTTAAGACTTTTGCTTTGTCTGTATTTCGCTTTGTTTTAAGACTTTCGCTTTGTCTGTGATGACGTCATATCATATGTGATGATGTCATTCATCTTAAAACTTTTGCTTCGTCTGTATTTCACTTTTTCTTAAGACTTTTTCTTCGTCTGTGATGACATCATATCGTTTGTGATGACGTCATTCTTCTTAAGACTTTTTCTTCATCTGTATTTTGCTTCATCTTAAGATTTTTGCTTTGTCCGTGATGATGTCATATCGTCTATGATGACCTCATTCATCTTAAGACTTTTACTTCGTCTGTCTTTCATTTCATCTTAAGACTTTTGCTTCGTCTGTGATGACGACATATCGTTTGTGATGACGTCACTCGTCTTCAGACTTTTGCTTCGTTTTAAGCGTTGCATCATCTTAAGTTGACTTTGCTTCGTCTTAAGTTGACCCCGCATTCATCTGCTTTTTTTTTGCATTCGTCTGCTTTATGCTTTCTTCTGTTCCGCATTCGTCTGCTTCTTACGTTCGTCTGCCTCATGCTTTCGTCTTTTCTGCATTCGTTTTCTTCTTGCATTCATCTGCTTCATACTATCGTCTATTCTTTGATTCGTCTACTTTGGCATTCGTATGCTTCTTGCATTCGTCTGCCTTATGCTATCGTTTACCTTGTTTTGTCTTCCTTTTTCCTTTAACTGTTTTTTCTGTTTCGTCTGCTTTTGTTTCATCAGCTTCTGCTTCGTTTGCTTTTAGCTTATGTGACCAAAACTTCTTCTTCTGTACACTATTTGTCTGATGCTATCGTTTGGTCCATGTTTGACCCTTCAGATGATAGAATTTGTTTTCAAGGTCTACATGGAAGATTGTAGACATTGAAGTCCTCTTTCAAACTCTTCAAGATTGACCATGATCTAAAAACCCTAAAGCAAGTTATGTCTTTTGTCCCATGATAGGTGAAATCTGATTGAGGTCAAAACCCTGTTGGATTCTTTTAGCCATAATGTCGTTATCTGACCTCCAAATGAGGTAAATCCTGTGTCTAGGTAAAGTAAAGACATAGAGCTACTAAATGATCCGAAGGGATAAAATTTGAACCTTGCCTCTGAGATGCTCAATATTTGGATGAAGGTTGAGCTTAGAATGTTTGCTTCAGTACAAGAAAGATTTAAAAGATAGGGTCCGACATTAAGGCATTAGAAGATGATGATGAATCGGAAATGACTAATGAGGGTTAAATGGGAATAATCCTACACAGGAACAAGTACAAGTATACGTCTTATGATAAGGAATGTTGGGTGCAGGAATCAGTGCTCAACATTTATGTTATCAAAGCAAGAAGAGAAATGGATGATGATTAAGGAAACTTCATTGGTACAAGTTTAGTGATTATGATCTTCGCAAGAGTTGGGTTTCGAAAATGGGATCCAACAAATTATTTGGGGTTTTTCATGTAAAATTTGTGTGTTTATTTCTTTATTACTATTCTTTCATTCCTATTTAGCTGAGAACCTGCTCTAATCCAGTTAATTTTCACAACAAGTGGTATCAAAACGTGGTGAGAAAATTACGACAAGTTTTTTGGTACAATTCGTTCTATTTTTAGGTGACGATAGTGAAAGTTGATGAGTAGTAAAATAATAACCAAGAAAGGTAGCAACTGTTTATGCATTTAATTTTCAATTAACAATTTAGTTTAGTTATAACAACTGGGTTCTATTTAGGTATATCATGCTACTCATATGTACATATATGGAACTATTCATATATATGGTACTATTTATGCGTATGAGTACTATTCATATGTATGGGTACTATTCACCTAAAATAGTGGAAGTAAAGTTTTGCTCGTGATAGAAGCAATGGTAGCAAAATTTCAAATTGATAAGTTCAATGGGAATACTTTCTCATTGCGAAAATTGAAGATGAAGGCTATCTTAAGAAAAGATAATTATTTAGCGGCCATCAGCAAAAAGCTAGCAACATTCATGATGATAATAAGTGGAATGAGATATGTTGGACCCTTAAATTTTTTTTTATTGACTAAGCATGTTTTCAAATTTATTTTGAGGTCTTGATTGATTAGTTGTTTTTGGTTAGAATTTAATTAGAATATAAATGGTTGGAGGATTTTATTGTTTAGATTGATGGGAATTAGAAATTATTAAATGAGGACATTAAGATTAAGTTAGAGTATTGTATGGTGTTAGTTAAATTGAAGGAATAAGATTGTATAAGGACAATTTGGGAAGATCACTTAAGGTTAAATGGTTTAAGGCTTACAAGGAGGGTTAGATGAGTCTTTTTAGCTTCATTAAAAAGAAAGAAGGAAACCAAAGCAAATTTTGTCTTGTTTTGGAGAGAAAGGAACGAAAATTTTAAGAAAAGGAGAGTGAGTTTCGGTGGAGGGAGAAGAGAAAGAAGAAAGAAAGCAAAGGTTAGGTCTTGATTTTTCTGAGCTTTCAAGAGGGATTTTGAAGTTTGTTTGGGAAGGAAAAAGGAAGAGGAGGTTTAGAGCTTTCATTTGAGCTAAGAAGCAAAGTGATTAGTGAAGATCCAAGGTAAGTGTATAGTAAATCTTTTGGAATTTTGAAGGGTTTTTGGTTCAAATGGCTTAGAAAAAGTATGAGAATGAGTGTTCTAGGATAAATTTCATGTTTTGTTTCCTTAGGTTTTCTAATTTTAAGATCTCTTTTGATTTGGGTTTTTGTGTTTGTAAAGAAGTTCAAGGGACGCAAGAAGAGCTTGAGGAAAGGTATCTTGAACAAGTCTAAAGAAAGGGATTTTAAAGTGGGTAACATCTTTGTAATTGAGAAAATGAGCTAGTACCATTATTGTCAATAAATGGATTTAAATGCTTTCCAACAACTTTAAAAATGTGTATTTATTACTCTTTAGTATAATTTAAGAATATGACATGTGTCTTTTTCTTGTAAATGAATTGTGAGAATGCTTACATATTGTGTTAATGATTGTAAAAGAATATGACTTTTGGAAATAATGCAATGGTTATAAAAATTTCTTTCGAAAATGTGGCATTTTGGCCAATATGTTTGAGAAGTGTGAAATGTATGCTTATATGGGTTTGTGGTATCCCTTAAGTGAGTCAAGTGCACTTGTCCATAGGCTTTTCCTGCCTGTCCGTTAGTGGAATGGAGCTCCTCACGAACTCGCATAAGTTCACGGCTACACATGACTGTTACACGAAAATGTGTAGTACGTTCTGTTTTGGATTCACCCGAACCATTTTCGATGTGTTTATGTGATTATGTTTTGAAATCATTTTGATGTATTCGTTGTGTTGATTTGTGAATGGCTTGATAAGTTGTAAGTTTTGGAACACATATGTAGCATAATTGTTAATGTAAATTTTGCATTGGAAATAAAATGATTCAAAGATTGTTGCTTGTGTTCTTGGTTATAAATATGTTACTCATAAGCCGTCGAACTCACCCCCTTCTTTCCTTCCATCCATAGGCGATGAGCAAGAAAATGAGTGACCGAACTGAGGTCAAGGCATCACTCCCGTTTGATTTTTATTTTGAAGCTATAATTTGTAAACAGAGCTTTAGTTGCATTTTTGGAGCAAAATCACTATTCATGTAGTTTCTTTGAAATTTGAATTTCCGACACTTTATTGTATTGGCGCTAGAAATGCCCATTAAAGCTTTGTAAGAATTCATATTGTGATATTAATGAAAGACATTTGAGTTGTATTGTGTTTTAGGGATGTTTATTCCAAAAGCTATTTTGCATTGTTTTTGTAAATGTCTATAAGGGTAGGTTTGTGTATGCTGTGTTTTGAGGCAAATTTTGGACTGATATGGATTGAATTGGATCAAGTATCATTCTTGAATGTTGTAGAGGAATTTCATAGCTTTCCAACGATGCATAATGTGTTATTTTTAGATGTGGGAGTTGAAAGATGTGAATTGTTGAAGTTGGGTGAAGGTGCTGTCAAGTATGGAAATTTTCAGGACAGAAACTTTGGGTGAAAATTTGACCCTCATACAGTTAGAATTTGTTCTTAGGGTCTTCATGAAAGTTGTAGATTGTCTTTTTATCTTTCCATTGATATAAAGTATGAAATTTTTAGAGAATGGAGTCGAAAGTTATGATGTTTAGAAGTTCTATTGTTGTTTAGGGTGATATTGATCAGACAACTACTTTAGGGTGGATTTTGACTCCTTTAGAGGCTTAATTGGTTTTTAAGTCCTTCATGGAAATTGTAGAAATTCCTTTTATCTTTCCATTGATACCAAATTTGTAAATTTTAGAGTTCTAAGTAAGAAGTTATGAATTTTGGAAGTTTGGGTGTCAGATTGTTCTTTTAGGGTGGTTGGTGAGTCTCTCGAGCACTCGTGCGCTCGAACCTGCAATGCGGCCGATTTTTGATTTTTTTCTCCGATTCCGACCTCTCTCTGCTCTTTTAGCCATAACTTTTACGTCCAACCTTCGATTGACCTGATTTTTGAAGCCTTGGATTTCTAAGACATTTCTATACCCCTCCTTAAAAATTTACAGCTTTTGATATTAATTTGAAAATTTTGGATTGAATCAAAGTGAGAGGATCGGTTTAAAAAGTATGGGCTGGATATTTTTCTGAACAAACTTCAGTCTTTTGGCGATATCTTGATCTGTAGAGCTCCAATGAGTTGATTCTTGCTGCTAAACAAACTAGAGACATGGAGCTACAATTTATCTGAAGGAATCGAATTTCAATTTAGGTCCTAAGACTTTCAATTTATGGAGTAAATTCGGGTGTGGTATTCGTTCTCAGTTTAATTTTAGCTCGAAAGTGTTTTGGCCATTACTTCTTTATTTCTAAACCAAATTGAGCATTTTTGGTGTCGTTAGAAACTTAAGGCAATTAGAAACAAATGTTGTGAAGAAGTCTTATTGAAATTCCTTTTTGAGCTATCCCAAAATCTGTTCGAAACTAAGTGAGATGGGTTCATTTTTGAAGTTTGACTTGGTGTGGGCACACCAATCTTGTGGGATGCGCGCCTGGATGTCACGGAGGACGTTGACACGTGACTCACAAGGGAGGGGTCCCGATAAGATAGATGGGAATGCTATCGCAAATCTTCATCTGGCATTAGTAGATGGGGTGTTGTCAAGTAGAGAGGAGAAGAAAATGACAAAGGAGATTTAGGATCATCTCACTAAGTTATAAATGACCAAGTCACTCCATAACAAGATCTTCCTTAAGAGAAAATTGTACACTCTTTTGATGTCAAATTTTACTTTAGTGACAGAGCACACCAACACTTCTAATACTTTTATTTTCCCACCTCACATCATTGGATCATAAAATAGAGTCTTAAGAACGTGCTAAACTTCTACTTCAAAATCCACTAGATTCGTATGATCAACTCATCATCAATTTAATAAACTATATCTATACGGACCACCTAGTCTTTGTTGATTTTGCAACCGCTATTCTTAAAGAAGAAAAATGATGCAAGAACAAAGAAGACATGCAAGCAACTACATAACAAGTAGAAAATTAATGGTGTTAGGAGGGAGATCAATAAAACGTGGCCAAAATGGGAACTACAATCATAGTAGGGGAAAGCCAATAAGTAAGAAGAACTTAAGAAGGTACAATTATGACCAAAAGGGTCACTTAAAAAAGGATTTTCAGAATAAGATAAATTCCAATTCTCAAGGAAATGTGGCAAACACTTTAGATGATGGTAAAGTCCCGTGTTGTGTGAGGCAGTAATAGCAAATAAAAGTAGAAAAATATTTGTTGGTGTACGAATTTTCCACTTGGAAGATACATTTTACATGAACTCTTAGAGGGAATGGTTCTATCATTATAACCAATCTCAGGAGGATCTATGTACAGTTGCAATAATCATATCTTAAAGATCATTGGTGTAGGAACCATTAAGTTGAATTTGTATGATGGTATACTTTGTACTATCTAAAGAGTACAACATGTGGAGTGTTTGAAGAAGAACTTCTTATCTTTAGCATAACTAGCTGATATTTGAGGTGCACTTGTACTTATGAAAGGAGAAAGGGTAGCTGCAAATTTGTATATGCTGAAGGAAGAGACTTTGCAAGACGCAAAAGCATTAATTATTTCAGGATGTTCAAATGTAATGATATGGCACCAGAAAATTAGACATATGTATAAATAGAGAATGAAGATTCTTGTTGAGTAAAAGCTACTTCTAGGGTTCACAAAGGTATCTTTGCCTTTCTGTGAGCATTGTGTTACAAGCAAGTAACATCAGTTAAAGTTTAACACATTAAATTGTAGAAGAAATTACACTACAAAAAATTACAAATTACTGAGGGAAAAATCTGTAATAAATTAGCGATGGAAATTGATTTTTCATCGGTAAAATTGTCAAAAAATGGGTTTTTGATGTGGGGAAATTATCCCCAATATTTTGCTAATAGAATATAGAGACAGAATAGTAAAGTTTGGCATAAAAATGGGGGACAATGGTTGACGAGAAAAATAAGCGTTGATAAATTACCAATGAAAGGAGTTTCTGTTAGTAATTTACCAATGGAAATTAGTTCTATTGGTATTTTTGTTTTTTATTAAAATAAAAGAGAAGCCATTTTGGTTTCAGTTTAAACCTACCCAAAAATCCTCCCCTCCCTACCCTGCTTCATTTTTTTCTTCTTCTTTTGTTCTTTATCGCCATCGCTGTCGGTCTTCTCTCTTGAAATCATCGTCCCTCGTTTTTTGGTCTCATCCATTGTCCATTTTCTTCAATTAAGTTGAGGTTAGTCGTCCATGGTGCTTTGCTCTTTGGATTATTTTGTCTACAAAAAATTTCATTGATAATATAAATGTCAGTTTTGTTTTCATAGAATGTGGATATTATGCGTTTTGTGGTTGGTTCATTTTTTATTTTAACATGTTTGTGTTGGTGAATAATGGACATTGTGAATTTTTTTAAATATTTTAATACCTGATATGTCTTTAATTGAGCAGATGGATTGTTACCTCTCTTCTTAAGTTATGTTTTTTCTATGTAAAGAAAATAAATTGTAAATGACTTCATTGGAGCTTAAAACTGTATTTTTTGAACTCTCTATATATTTAGTCATCATGCAAGAGCAACATCAAAGAAATTACTAGGAAAATATCTTTTAGTATGGGAAAATAAAGCTACTAGACCAACATCATTTAGAGAGAATGTGAGATCATCATCTATGAGATTGTTTCGATCACATTCTCCATTTATTGACAAAAGACGCAATTATTTTCATATATTATTGGAAAATAGTGGAGTGATAAGTGTAAAATGCATCGTATTTTTGATGTCTTTGCTAGTATTTCAAGGTCAGTATCGAAGGATGGAGGAGTTTTAGAAGATATTTGGGCTGAAATAACGGGCCGCGATCATGGCTTATGTCAGGCAGACGCGCAAGCACTCATAAACTTCATGTTTTAAGGGATTCTTTGGACCTTTTAGACCCCAAAAAACCCTCGAGTTTCCCAAAACATAAAGAAGTATATAAAGAACATAAAGAGGAGAAAAAGGAGGAATCTTCTTGCATCAGTCATCATCACAAAACCTTAGAAAGATTTCATCTAGAGATTGAAAAAGAGACAAAAGAAGAGAGACATCGGGAAGAAGCCTACACGATGTACTTCCCGTAATAAGAGGTTTCCATTATTGCTACCTCCAACATCCATTCGGATCTATTTTCCAGCGTATTTCCATTTTTGTCTATGTATAAAATTGGAATAGCTGTTGAGATAGGATTTATGAATGTTGAGAATTGTCTAAACTCACCTTTGAGTTATTTTTATCTTTGATTTGATAAAAATCTGATTGTTTATATGAATTGGATTCATTGCGATTGATTTCTATATTTTTATAAATTGGCAATAGACTAAGAGTGTGAATCGATGAAAAATAAGAGTGTGAATCGATGAAAAATAATTAAATTGGGTTAATGAAAGTTAGGTAATTTAATAGGAATGAGAAATCAATCAAATTGGTAATTGTGTGACGAGAGATCTCACATAGGTTTCGGTAAACTTCAGATCTAATTAGGATTTGGATAAATTGAGAATTAGAAATTGCAATTCTCCATAATCTGATTAGGGTTTATAATTTAGGGCTTTTGGTTATAACTCAGATAGTCCAAGGCCAATAATCCGACATTTCATAAGTAATTAGGTTAGTGTTGAAGATAGTTAAAAATTTCCCCTTTCTCTCAATTGGTAGTTCCCTAGGTTGATTCTTGGTGTGTGCATTACAATTTGCTGATTTATTAATATTTTGTGATTTATTTTTGAGTTGAATTAGTTGATTGAATTGATCGATTGAATTGCATTATTATTTTAGCTTAGTTATAGTTGAATTTCTATAATTTGTTTCGACCTTAGAGTTTAGGATTAGATTAACCTTCCTCATGGGATCGACACCTTAGATACTACATGAACGACTCGTACACTTTTAGAATATTGAGGTTAAAATATTAAAACTACACATATCGGAAAACCATGATCAAGTTTTTTAGCGTAGCTACCGGGGATATGATTAGCTTAATTCTTTAGTCTAAATTTTTTTTCACTATCTTTTGTGATAGAAAAGAAAAAACTAGAGAAAAATGTTTTGGGCATCAAGTAGAGACACAACAAGATATCTTAAAATGAAAAATGAGACATTTGAAGAGCTAGATGCTAAAAGGAAATGGAAAGAACAATGATGAAGGATAGATATTATAGGAAGTAAGGAACTTTTGCAAACTACAATGAGGCACGTTATTTTTGGGGAAGTAATGATCTTTTTTAGAACATGTACACTCTGGGTGGTAGGACCACCTAAATTTCTATTGGTCTAACAATGTAAGGACTCACTTAGGACATCAAGACCTATTAGGATTTCAACAAGATGAGTCTAGTTTATGAGATTCTAAACTAAACAAGAAGCTGGATAAGCTCATAGACATGGAAGAGCGCCAAAAGAGACTAGAAGAGCAAATTGAGCAAGTAACAAAAAATAATGCCTTGTCTATTCACAACTTAGAGATTCAAGTGAGACAACTTTCTTGTGAATTTTGTAAGAGAAGTGTGGAAGACTCTCTAAGTAATATGGAAATGCATCAAAGAGAGCAATATGATGCTATCGCATCTAAGAATGGGGGAGAGCTAGAAAAATCAATGGAAAACCAAATTGAACACTACCTTATTGAAGATCAAGAGACGAAGAAAAAGGATGAAGAAAAGAATGCCAACCCTCCCTATTATTCACCAGTTCTTGATACACCATATGTGAACATCGAAAAATATTTAGTCAATGTTCATGAAAATAACCTCATCCTTCAGATTAGTGATGACCAAGTGACATTCAACATGAATGATGCATTAAAGAATCTGAAGGAGAGTAGCTCATTTAGGATAATCGATGTGTTCGAATCTTCTAAAGAACAAAAGGGCAAAGAACAGATGACAACAAACATCGAGTTTGAAGAAGCTATGAAAGTCCCTGTTCATGAAGTGGAAGAAGTAGAGGAGACGAAGGTGATTAAGGAAGAAAAAGAGCAACTCACCTTCTTACGGGACAAACAATTGGATTTGATGGAAGATTCAGGGAGTTTCATTATTCCCTATTTTATTGACAATTTGTTAATGAAAAGGACATTACTAAAATTAATTGGTTTTCTTAACTTTATCAATTTTGTTCTTATGGTCATTTTGCAATTTGTAGCCTACTAATGTTAAACAAAAAGGGTGGAAGCAAGTTGCTCATGATTGATCCCGGTTGAGTTTCCAATGATACAATGTCAAGCTAATGACCATAAATTAGCATGTTTAGTAGTTAGGTTTAAATTGTTGCATGGTTAGATTTGTTTTAAATTTCAAAAATAAGTTCTTAATGATTTGGAATACTTTGGATTGCTAACGCTCTCACTCTTTTTGAATCAATTATAAGAAAGGGAACCCAGCTTGGTGTCAAGTGCATTTGGTCTTCACCTCCGACACATCACCACCTCAGTTACCATGATGGTTTTGTTGAATCAGAAAAAGAAAGCTTGCCATATTTGGAGAACCGGTATATTTCATTTTAGAAATCTTATTTTTAGCAGAAGCAATATATCCAAATCATCATGTCAATCTATACATGATATGGTATAAGGATAATAATAAACATAAACAAGATAGTGATATTACTGACTCCTTCGCTACAACTTTAATTCCTTGCTGTGCTATCCTCTCCTTCTTCTTATATCCAAAGCCTTTGTTTTTGAATCCTTTATTTTGTCAACCTATCCTCTCCTTGTTGTTGTGTCCTCAACAAATTTGATTTACCTCTTATTCTTTTAAGACTTGGTTAACAAAATCTTTTGGTGGGAAAGGAAAGTAAAATGTTTTGGAGGAGTATTTTCTTAGAAGAAAGAAGGAAACAATGAGAAATTTCTCATTCTAGGTTTCGGCCATGCATAGGTGAGAGGAGAGAGTTGGTCAAAACAATGCAAGAACAGTTTCTTACACTCTTAATTTTGGTTATGCATGGAAAGAGAGAAGAGGGAGAGCATCCAATGCTTCACACCTTTCTTTAATCAAATATAAAGAAGCCATTAAATGTGACTCTTCTCATTTGTTTTAAAATGGCTATATGAAAAGACCAATCACCTAATATTAACATGTCAATTTCGATTTTGGAAGATGGAAGAAGGAAGAGGGTCTATCCAATGCACATCTTTCTTTTTAATCCAATGAATGCTAATAGGTTATATGTTAACATTAAAAGATAACTATTAAACCATTTAATGGTAAGTTTATAACTCCATTTAATGATGATAAACCATAATAAAAACCATATTTATTTAGCAATTTAATGTCAAATTTGCAGCAGCACATTCAGCCCTAATAATATCGAAATTGCTACTCCTTTCTTTAAAAAATTTGTTTTAATGTAATTAATCTAATCAATTACATTAAACCAAAGTCTAGCCCATTTCTAAATGAACATTTGGGCTTCTAACTAACCATTAATTAGTGCAAGCCAATATTCAATTATGGGCTTCTAAAACCTCCATTTATATTTCTTACTTAGCTTGATAACCTTCCTTGAAGCCAAATGGGGAATCTTATTAGACTTTGATAACTCAAGCTCCAATAAGCCTAGAATTAATTTAATCTCATTAGAATTAATTCTAGCTTATTAACTAAATGCCCTTCCATTAAAGACAATTAATTGAACTCTTAAATTATTAAATATAATGAGAACGCATATTTTATGTCCAATTGCAAACCATATTTAGAACCTTATTATAGCTATCTGCACAACAAAGAGTAAAATTATCGTTTTGGCCTTATTTTAGTTTTTCCTTCTAAGTCTCCCATTTTACTTTATATGGTGATTAATACACAAGATCTCATCTTGGTGTTAAGACTTGATGGGTAGCTAGTCCATCAAACTACTAGCGCCAATTTAATCACCAAATCTCCTTAAAACATCTAGAAGTGAAAATATCACTATAAACTCTTTATTTGAATGAATGTTCCCTGATACATGTTTCAGTTAATAATTCCAACATGTAGACACTGGATTAATACTCTACAAAAATCCATTTCGCTCATATCAAGAATAATAATGAAAAACATATGAGTTCACCACTCATTAAGATTGTGGTCTACAATAAGAGAATGCTTCAGTTGTATGTTTTAAGATTAAAGTAATGACCCACTTTATTCTTGAAATCATAATTGATTCTAGATTCATTTAATAGTACCATTATCGATAGTGAACTACTATCATGATATGAAACTTATCATTCCCTTGTAGTAAACTCATTTACCTACATGAAGATAAATTGCAACACTACAGTCTAAACTATAATCAATTGACCAACTTGATTATTCAACTGTGAATCCATTAATTTAGATTCTTATAATATACATGTTTCCATACATCTCTATGTATATGTATATTACTTACACAAGAATCTCAGTATTTATAACTAGATATATAATGCTCATTAAAACCAAACTCTTTTATTTTATTAATAATAAATATTTCCATTACAAAATTGTAACTAAAGAAGTTAAGGTACATGTAAATACACTTGCTTTCCAGGGCACTATATTTACATAACTCCAACAGGCTTCGTGTTCTAACCCTTTTCTTTTCACTTGTGTTAATATTTTGTTCTTTTCTTTCCGCATATTTTTTTATTCCCCCTTATGTGCTTGTACGTATGATCTAACATTAAGGACAATGTGTTGTTTAACTGTGAGGAGGGTTTTGTGTTTTTTTACCTTGAGTGGGAGTTTTGCATATTGCATGATAGTTTGTTTAGGTTGCATGAAGTGAATTATGTGAATACGTTAATGGCTTAGACTTAATGGGATAGATTTAACCTTAAACATAGTCTTTAGGTTTGCGAAGATTTATTAGTTTGTGAAATCTAAGTTACTTAGGGCCAAATATGTTGGTTAATTGTGATACGATATTATTCCATTTACCCTAGGAATTTGCCACACTCATTTATAATTTTAGGTCAAACAAATAAGTGGTATTTTAGTACTTTTTTATGAGAATGATTAGCTAAAGCAATAAGGTAGGCAAAATTGTGTTAAAAAAGAGAGGAAAAAAGTGTATAAATTTTAAGTAAAATAACTATTCCACTAGCCTTTGGGTTATAAATAGAGCTACTAGCCAAATGAGAATGTGATGTAGTTGAGTAACTGGATCGACATGCATCACAAATGTGTGCCTTTGTGTAAAAAGGCTATAATGACATTCCAACCAAGCAACTTAATAACAACATAACTTAGTTAAGTAACCGGACCAACATTCATCATAAATGTTTGCCTTCGCGTAAAAAGATTAAGTTCATTTCCTTAAAGAAAAATCAACAAAAAGAATGTTTTCAAATAAAAACCTACCAAACTTGTTAATAGCTTAATTTTTCCTGAAAACCTACTGAGGAACAACTACACTTTTGTTTTGACTAAATGATTATCAATGTGTATGTGTAAGTGATAGAGGTAAATAGATTCAATATTAAAATCTGATTAATTTGTATATTAATCCAAGGTTTTTAGACGCGAATTTTTCTTGTTAATAAGTTAGAACAACTTGAACTATGGTGTTTATAGTTAAATTTTTTTTCACTAAGTTGAACCCATTGTCTCATTATTGCATATGCGTGTTTTGTGTTTTCTTAACGTGGATGGTTTATTTTGTTTACTTAAGGACAAGATAACGTTTAAGTGTAAATTGCATCGTGTTTTAGGGCATAGTTTAATATGTGTTTAGTCATGAATTTGATGATTTAGTAGGTGTTTAGGTTAGAATTGTGTTAGTTTGTTAATTATTTGTGTTTCAAGTGTTTTACGGGTTAGTACAACTTTTGAGCTTAGATATTATGTTTTTGAGGTACCTTGATGTGTTTGTTAGTGTTTCAGGATCAGTATCGAAGAATAGACGAGTTTCAAAAGATATTCAGGTCGAAACAACAGCTTATGATCATTGCCTGTAGGCCACGATCGTGACCGGATGCTAAGATGTAGCCCATGATTGTGGTCTACGTCGGACAAATGTGCAAACGCTCATGAACTTTATGTTTAGAGGGATTTTTTGGACCTTTTGAACCCTAGAAAAACCCTAGGGTTACCTAAAACATAAAGAAGTATAAAAAGAACATAAAGAGGAGGAAAAGGAGGAGTTTTCTTGCTTCAGCCACCATCATGAAACCCTAGGGAGAGTTCATCGAGAGATTGAGAAAGAGCCGAAAGAAGAGATGCGTGGAAAGAAGCCTACATGAAGTACTTCTTGGAATAGGAGGTTTCCCGTTGTTGCTACCTTCATCATCCATTTAGATCTATTTTCTAGTGTATTTCCAATTATATCTATATATAGAATTGGAATAGCTATTGAGATAGGATTTATGAATATTGAGGATTATCTAAACTCACCTCGAGTTATTTTTATCTTTGTTTCAATTAAAATCTTATTGCTTATATGAATTAGATTCATTGTGATTGATTTCTGCATTTTCATAAATCGATATTAGATTGAGAGGGTGAACCGATGAAAAATAATTAAACTGGGCTAACGAGAGTTAGGTAATTTAATAAGAACGAGAAATCAATAAAAATAGTAATTGTGTGATAAGAGAACTCACATAGGTTTTGGTAGTCTAGTGGAAAACTTCAGATCTAATTAGGATTTGGAAAAATTGTGAATTAAGAAATTACAATTTTCCATAATCTAATTAGGGTTTATAATTTAGGGCTTTTGGTTATAAATCGAGAGAGAGTAACCAACCATAGGATAGTGCAGGACCAATAATCTGAAATTTCATAATTAATTAGGTTAGTGTTGAAGATAGGTAAAAATTTACCCTTTCTCTCAATTGGTAGTTCCTTCGGTTGATTCTTGGTGTGTGCATTACAATTTGTTGATTTGTTAATATTTAGTGATTTATTCTTGAGTTGAATTGGTTGATTGATAGTTACAGTTGAATTTCTATAATTTTTTTCGGCTTTAGAGTTTAGGATTAGATTAACCATCCTCGTGGGATCGACACCTTAGATACTGCGTGAACGACCCGTACACTTGCAGAATATCGAGGTTTAAATATTAAAACTACACATATCGCAAAGCCGTGATCATAGACATATGTTATGTAATTTTGAGGGAATTAATAAAATCGATGGGTTGTATGGAAAATGTAGAGTTATAGTGCCCCATTCTGTAAGAAGGTTAAAAGAAAACAATCATTATCTTTTTGTCATATCTTGTAATGTAACCTAATATTATTTTATTTTATATTTTCAATTATGGTAGGCAAGCAACTTCTTGAATCATTATAATGATTTCAGTTACACAAGATGATCATTACACAACCACCAATATTATTCATAACCTAGTTACTCTTAAAGAGAGAAATTAAAGAGTGATCTCTTAAAATTAAGTTAATTCATATTAAAAAATAGTAAGATTCAATAACTAATTTTATTAAAGGGAAAACAATTTATAAATAAGATATACAACTTTGAAAAATAAAGGATATTAAAAATCATAATTAAGCAAAAATGAGGCAACTTTAAGCATGTAACAACTCAGTTGAACATGCCATTTTAAGAAACAATACCTAAAGAAGCTTATTTTTGTAAAAAATTAACAAAATTAATTTTTTTAGAATTTTTAAATATGAAATTAAAAATTTTCCCAATTAAAAAAATGTATAAAACTAAAACTTTTAAATGAAATACAGAATGATAAGATTGAATGAAACCGAAGGCTGTAAAACCTTAGGTTCCTTATTGCATTAATTATCAATCAATTTAATATTAAAAAAAATCATTCATCAATTTAATAGAATCCTGCAAAGTTTTCAACAATTTTGTAAGTCCCCAATTTGTATTGCCTAATTTTTTCATGATTATTTAATTAGTTAGTTATGATATTTCACTAAAAATATTCTATTGATGGAGATGATTTATAAAATAAATGAATACCCTAAATAATAATACATATAACTAATTTGAAATTGATCAGCTAACAATGGACCATAGCAAAGTGAAAATTTTTCTTATAAGTTTTATGTTTCAATTCCTTTGGCAAGAAATAAAAGTTTTCGGAAACTCAAATTTTTAGGAAAATTTAAAGGTCTTGTATAAAAAATATAAAATTTATCTAAAATTAGGCAACAACTTTATAAATACACGGTTATATTCAAATTTATAAAAAGGTATAAGATCTCAAAAGTATATAACTTATTCAAGACTAATCCCACCATAACCTTTAGATTATAAAGGAGCATGGAATGTTTTCATGTGTGTCTATATGCACAATTTTGTTATAAGAGGAAGAAACTAATGGCAAAGAGTTTTATTGTTTTGACATCACTTGGTCATAACTATATATCCAAATTTTTGTCGATTGCTTATACTACCAATCATATGTGTCAATAATAATATGTTATATATTAAATATCTGAACAACTTAAACTTAGGGACCTACCATAATCTTTAGTTTAGGTTTCCAATCCCCATATAAATTCCACTATAACATAAGTAAATCTCATATTCTTTGCTTTGTTCAACAACAAGCAAATTAGACAAAATGTTAGTCACTCTCTTTATGTTAACTTAATAATAATATATAAATAGGAAAACCAAATTTGCATATAAGTTTGGATATAAATTATGTAACTCTTACTTATTCTCTTACCTTAAGAATTCTCCTAGATAAAAGATAGGAAATATGGACTGAGGAACTATAACATCATATTATAGATTAAGTGGCATCATCATTTGCCACAAAAAGTGCTTATAGGCATAAAACAACATTATGATAGCCATAACTCAAATGATTGTAACTGTTAAAAAGCATAATAAGGAGCTAGTTGTGTTGGACCCCGACCCTTTTCTTGAAAATTTGAATTTATTGAATTTCATTTAATGAGGAATTTAGGCATGGTTCCTT
>JANKYE010000225.1:17293497-17307532 GCA_032467995.1 Erythroxylum dillonii
AAAATATAAAAAAAGCCAATCATTATCTCATTATATACAACTGAGAGATAAAAATAGGTAGAAATAAAAATAAAGATAAGAAATTTATTATTTAAATTTAATATTTTAATTTTTGAAATTGAACTAATATTAAATTTGTATCAAAATATAAAAAAAGCCAATCATTATCTCATTATATACATCTTTCTTTAACTTTAAAATAATAGTGTAACTTCTTTTGATTTATCTAAATTCTTATGAGAATATCCAAAAAAAATACTAAGATTTAATACTCCTATCTTTATTTAATTTTTTTAAAATTATACTTTTATAAGTCATTTTACATATGAACAATTAATACTAAATATTTAATTTTATCAAATATCTTTAAATAAACAGTGATATTATTGACTACTGTGAACAGCCCAGGATGATGTACTTCGTTAAATGATACATACATGAAACAATAATACCTTTCACTGCTAGAAAAATCAGTTTTATGTATGTATGCACTAACTACAAAAAACTTGGCATTATACATTTTTCAAAAGAACTGAATCTCAGGGCTTCCGATTCAATAATGGCTCCCATTCGGGGCTAGAATTCTTAGAAGTTAAAGGTTTTCTATCACCTGACTCCAATGCAGCCACTACTGTATCTTCTTCTCTCTGTTTCAACACTCTCTGGAAGAAAGATATCTTATCACCAGGTAAAGTATCTGAATTTTTAGGCATTTGGTTTAAACTCTGAACATGCTGAAGGCAGACTTGAACTGCATCGTGTACTCTGACGTAGTACCATTCTTTGCCAATAAGCTCTACAACACCAGCTTTTGATAAGGTCAGAAGAACCTCTCTGTTTGGATTAGAAATCGCAATCTGCAATAATAAATAAGCAGACAATACATTCTGTGACCATATAAACTTCTGCCAGCTTCCAGCAAGATGTGATTTAAGAAATCAGACACTCAACCTGTATATCACGAGATTTGTACTCGTGATGCAAGTCTTTTAAAGCTTGAACAGCACTTGAATCAACATACGTAACAGCTGCACTCAGGAAACGTGTTCGCAGAAGTAGCAATTAAGTGAACCAATCTTTAATAAAGAGGAAAAAGGTTAAGCCACACACCGGCTACTCAAATTCAGTAAGGCACAAAATTTTGCTTCAGAAACTACACGGAACGTGAGTGAGCACAAGCAATTATAGTGTCTGCCAATGATCATAGAAGTTTATATTATAATTTTTATTTGTTCACTGAATTAAATAGGCCGTAGGTTAAGTTCTTGGGCCATCAAACTAGAGCTCTTCCAGAAAGTGGATGGGTTGGAGTTAACAAAGTTGAAAACTGGCTGTATTTGTCGGAAAAGTGACAACCAGGAGAACACAGACCTGGAAAATGATCCCAAATGTGCACATATACATGTTGCTCTTTTGTTTTGTTTCCCAATTATATTCTAGCATAGGGGCTTAGGAAGAAATGCATCAGTAATATTTCTGATCTAACAATGCTCACAGGATCAGTAGAACTTACGTGCCATCTCTAGAATTACAAAATAAATACGTTCAACTTCGGGTCCACGTTTGATAGATTTATCAACATCGACTTCATACTCTCTTAGTCTGCAAAATAAACCCCAGTGGCTTAAAAATCAAACCAACTTGAAAAGAAATATTTTTCACAGTTTTCACATAAGCAAGAAGAAAATTTTTGTTTCCTGATTGACTTAATTTAAGGTAGTCAAACTTCTTTACCTGTCTTTAATGAAGCTTATATTAGCGAAATAGATAGGAGCATCAATTCGAACAATTACAATTCCATTGTAGGTATAGGCTTCTGGATACTGTTGAATGTTTCTGTACACGGTGGTGCCAGGAAGGCGCCCCAAGACAGCTGCAATGTATTTGAAACCATTATCAAGGTGCAATCAAGTACATCTTCAGCAATTCATATTCACCAGAATGACAATTTGAAGAAAAGTTGAACTGTATTCAAGCTCATGAGTATGCAAATATCCAATATATTGCTACTATCTTATTTAATCAGAATATATTTCTAACAAGATCTCATCTTTTCAAAATTCAGCAGCAAAAATCCTTAAAACAAATTAAGTTGATAAAGAAAAACAACAATTAATACAACTCAGCAGAAAAATGTTATCACTATCATGATCCAGATAATACCATAAAACGGAAGATTATAAAGATGTTTACAGATAAATCAGATGATGAAGATACCCCACGACAGAAATGAAATAGAATAAATCTTATTATTAGCATGTAAGCACTGAGATGCAACAAATCCTACTTACCTATATGTGGATTAGCTGATTCATGAATTACAAAAGCAAGTGATACTCCAACCTGCAGATAAATGATAGAAGTTAACAAACTCTTTCCAGCATTACGATGACATTCATTTAATCACAAAAGATTGAGCATTGGAACTAAGATAATCAGTTCATAATGACGGTATATCTTAAGGCATCTATAAATAAGAACTGGAATAAATTGAAATATGTAGAGCTGTACACAACATGTAGAATCTAACTACATGTTAACTGTTTCTTTAAGTTCCTACCCCAATCAGGACGCCAATCTCTATACTCAAGAACAACGTAGCGATGCTAGTAATGGTCCAAAGTATAAAATCTTTCTTATCTACACGCCATAAGAAGAAAGCCTCTTCGTAGTCCACCTGAAAACATAAATCCCATGAAAAGAAATGTAGATGCAAAGAAGATGTGTTGCCCTATAACATGTCACTTTACAGCAAAGAAACTGTACGCAGTTGATTTTAGAAAATTACAGAGCCTTAAACAATTTGAAACCTGTGCAACTAAAAAAATTATTCTGTTACTGTTTTGAAGAAGATACATATGAACTTCCGAAAAGACATCTTCTCCAAACAGGGACTCCAAAACTGAAACAGCAGGAAGGAGATAGTCTCATAGTTGATCAAAAACTAGGTTACACAATAAAAGAACCACACTTGATCCTCACTGGTTGCAGATAAACCCAACACAAAAACAAGATGACCTATCTATAGAATCTCTCACCAATACAGCTACTTAATTCCTAACATTAATGTCCATATGCACAAATCTACATATATTCAGTAAAACTATTAGGTCCACGCAGAGGCCTATTTTTGGAAAGAAAATGACATCATAAATAAATTCCATCCAATGGAAAGCATAAAGTTAATAGGTAATTCACTAAAGAGTTCCAAGTATAGCTTACATACCAGGCCCATCACAGCAGATATCACTATGGCAGCAAGAGCACACTGCAAATGGAAAAGGTTGATAAAGTCAGAGAGAGAGAGTTTCTTCATTGATAGGAAGCTTGTACTAAAAATGTAAGAAATCAGCAAAGGAACAATGTTGTAACCACAGTTTCTAGACCATGAACTCCACAATAAGTCTTGACGTTTACAGTTGGAATTAATTGGATAAAATAGAAGTTTTACAACATAGTACATATAAACTATTGTACCTACATTGAAATACAAAACTAATGCAATAGCAGGTCAATGAAACAAACCTGGGGTATGGATTCAAATAATCGAGTCAAGAATAAAAGAGAACAGCCCATAATAATCCCGGTTACAATTCCAGATAAGCCAGTTCTTGCGCCACTTTCATTATTTACAGCTGACCTGGAAAAGGAGCCTGCACAAGATGATTCCAGAAACAAAGGCATTACTAGATTAGCCTATCATCACATCAAGTTTAAACAAATAAAATTATGAAAAGAAGAACAAGGGTTATTTATGAAAATATCTGCACCTCACCTGTTGAAGGGTAGGCTGAGAAGAATGAACCAAAGATATTGGCTAAACCAAGACCAAACAACTGTTAAAGTGAACCAAAATATCAGTTGAGTTAGTTTCTATTGGAAATACAACAATTTGAAAAAATAGACCAACATATTTTCAAGGGATGCCAAGTTTGCACCGACATTTTTACATTACAAGTAGCTCAAGTTTCGTGCAAATTTTTGCTTCAGTCAAAATTAACTTTATAAATCTTTGCATGCACAAAATCTTAACATTTTCCCCAAGTATTTCATTTATTTTTCAATTTATTTGCATCTCAATAATTCTGTCAGAAAACCAATTATATATGAATAGGTTAATAATAAGTGGAATTAGCTAATTCCAGAATGATATTAAAAGCAATGATCAAAACGCACGGACACCTTCACTTCACAAGCATACCTCTTGGCTTGAATCCAACTCATATCCATTCTTAGCTGCCAAAGCTTTGGCAATCCCAACAGATTCCTAAAAGATAAAATTTAAAGCTTCAGTCACTCAACTGAGAAGTTCAACTCAGTTTACAATCTTAAATATAACAAGCAGAATTCTCCTTGTAACTTATCTTACCAATACAGCCACACCTGTAATAAGAAATGCTGTCGGGATTAAGGACTTTACATACTCAAAACTTTTGGGAATAGAAAAGCCAGGGAGGCCCTGGGGTATGTCTCCTACCTACAACACCAAATATCTCTTTCAGTTTTCACCCAAACTGCACCTACTACTAACTCTACAATCAGTATAAACATGAACTGAAAGTTATTTGGAAGAAAAGTTGCTGTTACAATGTATGGTCATTTCACTTTTGCTTACCAAAGAAATAGATGAGGGATGAAAAATTTTGACCAAAGTTGTACCAACCACAACCCCTGTGAGGGGACCTGCAGCTCGAAGGAACCTGAAATGTTTCCTTGATTTTCCCTGAACATTGAATATGGAAAACTTAACCAAAGAACTAAACTCAGGTAAAAAAGTGCTCCTCCTCAACATTTTAGGTGGAAGAACCTTTTGCATAGCCCAAACACATCCCCAGGAATGCAGACTGGGTAGGGATTGCAAAGGGGAGATCAACCCCTTGTATAGCCAAACTCAACCCAAAAAGTCCCCAATATACCCTAAAAAGGAAAAAAGAAAAACTAAACCAAAGAACGATGCACGCACCAGATGTTTCATGACAAGAAGTATTGCAAGAATGCCAGATCCCATCACAAAAGGAGGCCAGGAAAACTACAAAAGCAAAAACACTTGTCATTAATGAAATTAATTAATTAGTGGCATTAGGCCTCATACAAACACTTAATTTGTCTTGATCATTGCATATTAGGAAATTTAGGTAAATATGGATGAGAATGGAAGTTAAGGCTTAAATATATAAGAACTGCTTGTTAATACAGCAAAGACAGATATCGGCCAAAAAGATCTCAAAAGTCATGAATGACAGGTTATATGAAGGAAATGAAGTAGTAGAGAAATCAATTCCAATTTCCAGCATAATAAAAGAAAAAAAAATCATATTATGAAACTCCACACTTCTTGCCAAGAATTTCTTATCTATTGCCCATATTCTCATCTTCTAACATACATCCTTAACATTCAAAAGCAATCAGTATAGGCACCCTCGTATACAGGAAAGATTTCTGTTCACTTAAAAGATAAATGATCAAATAGATGGCAGGAGAGTTTTTCTCCCTCCTTTACTCATCTTTTGGACCTTGTCTCCAACTAACAAGAACTATACAAATTTATACGTTGAGACTATTTAGCTAAATTGTGTTATTTTTTGGGATATTTAACTGCATAGAAGCCTTCTTTCATGCATGAAACCCAATTATTTCACATCTAGTTCAGGAAAAAGACATGCTGTTTGCTATATAATGAGAGAGAATAGCCATGTAAGATGCATGTTGTGATAGAGGATCTACCGTTTGAGCTTACCTTATCTGCCCCAGCTATTATGCTTTTTATCAAAGGCACAATTTTGCTGCTTCGCTCAATATCGTATCCCAAAAAATATTTCGATTGGGATAGAGCAATCACAATGGCCGAAGCCGTTGTGAAACCAGAAATCACAGAATGGCTGATGAAGCGGATGATCCATCCAAGCCTACAGAATAAAGAACAATATTTCCTTTACATCCCAACTATTATAACTGTAAAGGATAAGATCTCAATAAGGAACATGGTTCAGATTTTGGAGGATCAGACCAAGCAACGTTACCTCAGTAGCCCCAAAATGCATTCCAATACTCCAACCATAAGGGCTAGTAATATTGCCAGCTCCGTGTATAATTCCTTAGACGAACTGACAATTTCACCCAAAACATTGGAGACAAGAAGAGAAACCAATGCCACTGGACCTACTGCCAGCTGCCGAGACGACCCAAATATTGCATACACAAAAACTGGCATAAAACCACAGTCTGCCATGCAAAATCAACATAAAAGTTATAGAATTAAAATGCAAATGATGGTAAAAATGCTAGGATTAAAAGAATAAAAACATAAAAGTAACTACCACAAGAAGTTAATCCAACATCAACTCTTGCAAAAAGCCAAAGGAAGCTTTCGTCCTTTGTTCTCTGTACTTTTTTTTTTATCATAGGAAGTTTTACACTGAACTTACATAATCCATAAATTGGATGAAGCCCAGCTAATTTGGCATAAGACATCGCCTGTTCATTTACAACAGTCAAACCACAAACCCTAAGGATCAATAATTCAACCAATTAATCTACAGGATATAAAACCTGTAGGAAAATGAAATAATGCAGAAGCAGCAGATGACAATAACAAGCGAGGATAATGGTATGTATAGACTGCCGTGAAAAAGAGTAGGAAAAAAAAAAACAGAACAAGACACCAAATAGCAAAGCAAAATTCCACTTTGCAATATATCCTTCCGAGCACAAATTACAACATAAAGACAGATGGGATCATTTTAGAATAAAGTGAACAACAGCAAATCATAACAAAGCAATATCTAGTTGCTGCAGTCTGATTGGAGTAAAAGTTTCAGCTACTCAAATGCGGACAGCTCTAAACTCCAAACACTAAAATCGAGCAAAAAGACACTAATTCAAACAGAAAAAATACAAATCAATCAAATCAGTACTAGAAACCCTGCGCCTAGAATGGCAGAAATTCCAAACCGACGAAATTCGCCAATTTTAAAAAGAGATAAAGCCAATCAGTCGCAATTAAGTGACTTCGAACATGCATGAAAAACCAAGCAAATGAAAATAGGGGCAACACGAACTGATTGGTAAGAAAATAGTACTCGTCTCTGATTGATATGAAAGAAAAAGAAAGAGAAAAGAAACCACACATTTCTAACGGTTCCGCTTAAAAAGGAAAAGAAAAACCAGTGCACAGCAATTAGACTGCTCCACTTTCGCAGTTTTTTCTCGGTAAACTAGTTCTTGGTAAGGGAAGACAAAGAAAAATAATTGGACAGTGAAAGATACAGAGTGTTTCAGTCGTGACTTGGTCGAGAGAAGGACCATAAATATTTTTGTTGCGCTGAATTTGGAGGCAAATAGTTGATGAACAAAGATTCGGAAAAATTGGAAAGAGAGTGGAGGATTCACCTGCGGCACGAGCATAATGGCAACGGTGGTACCGGCCACAAGATCGACCCGGAACTCCCGCCATTTATAAGTACTCAACCAACGATAACAAGGAAAGAAGGTCTGGATCCACTGAGCAGGAGTGAGGCTTTTGATCTTAGAAGTCCATCTGGAGAAAAAAACGGCGGGCATAGAAGGTCCGGAGCTGGCAGAAGAGTCCGGATTGGGGTGTTGCAACGGAATAATCTTAATTGGACGAGTTGGGGTTGAGGAGGTGGCGATGGCGGAGGAGGAGGAAAGAGAAGAGAGATCGCGGGAGCTGGAGGAGGCGTAGGTTATCTCCATAGCCATGTCCAGCGATGGCGCATTTCTGAAGAATGGTCGTAAAGGCTGCCTCTTCTCTCCACGAAAAGAAATAAGTCAACACATAATTCTGTACACATATGGCAGGTGGAAAAGTCTCAAATAATCAATAAGTTTCAAAATTCAGATTTTTTTTTATATAATTGAGTTATCTACACTTAAATTAATCTCTGTTCAAACCAAATAAATCTCTTCTGAGAGGTAAAATTTTTGCTGCGTATATATAAAAGAGTTTCGAACCACGATCTCACTTAACAAATCTCCTTACCAACTCACGTGCGTATATTTGAAACCATTCTCTCCTTTACTCTGTACTCTTTACCATCTTCTCTTCTAAGCTCTCATTGCTTCCTTTTCTGGGTAAAACTCTGGTACTTTTTAAGTTTCATATCTTTTTCACGTCTTTTTTTTTTTCCCTTTTCAGATAAAGCTCTGGTTAACCCTTTGGCAAGACAGAGACGAGTGTTGTGGATATTCACTTTGTGGGTCTACCTCGTCGACGAATCAAAGCTATCTGTGTTAGCATGCAAATAACTAAAAAGAAGATAAAGGTGATTGTTTTTGTTTTTAGTTAAAGATGCGATTTATCATTCTTTCTTGAAATTACTGTTTCTCGTATTGATTGGGACTCTCTCCCAGAGCTATAGTGGCCGTCAGGGTGGATTTCTTCACGAGCAGTGACTGTCGGAATTGGGGCTCTATCTTAAAGCTGCGGTGGCCATCAGGATGCAATGACTCTCTCTTAGAGTCCACAACCACCGGCTTTTTCCCAGGAACATGAAAGCTTCAACTAATACACTGAGTTGGCTCGTCGAGATAGTTTTCTTCACGATGGCCAAGTTGTGTAATGTAGTATATAATTTTGAGAGGCTACGAACAGGTTATAATTTGACAAGCATCCTTTGGCGGATAATGTACGAAAACTAATAACTGAAGCTGATGGATATCAACCACATCTAATTGCGCCCGAGCATGTTATCGTTGTCTCATTGAATCTACTATAGTGATAGTCAGAGGTCCTGCCCAGGCAGCTGTAGATTCGGTATGAATTCATGTGCGTATCAGTCATTCACATCAGAAACTACAGTAATTCATGTGCATATCAGTCATTCCCATCGGAAACTACGGTTCATTTACTGATCTTTCTCTTTGCTCCTTGTCACATGATTGACCAACCTATGGAGTCAAAATAAGATGGCTCCAAAGTAAAAACCTGATTGATTCCAAGTGTTGACATTGATGTTACCATCTGAAAGCCCCTTCTGTTTTGTCTGGTCTTTTCATGGTGAAGCAAGTAGTAAGTTTGCTATTGCTTTCCTCATCCTCTGTATTCATACTTTCTACACCTAGCCAATACGTTGCTTGAATGTTATGGATCTGTTTCTATCAAATCTATTTTCGTAATCCAACAATTACTACAATCTAAAGTTGCTCTCTCTGGCATATGAATTAATGTCAATTTTTGGAATAAAAATTAATATTAAAATTTGAGCATCCTTTGTTTTTCCCTCAGAATGATACTTGGCGTTCCGTAAGAAATGGTATCTAATTCCAATAATATCAGGCTCAAACTTGTTACTTTTATCAAAATTTTCAATAATTATTCAATTCCTAATTCTTTGTTAATGCACATGCGTTTTGTTTTAGTTCTGCTATTGTTAGTGAACTATTTCGTTAGATTCTATTAAAAAGCCTGATATCATGCTTAAACTGTGGATCAAGGTTCATTCCATACTGAAGGATATGGTTCACAAATCTATCAGTGAGAGACATGTAAGTTCCTGTTCATATTTATCTTCTGAACATGAATTTTTGCGCTTGGTGACAACTATAACTTGGAGATTTAGATGCTATTCTGCGATTAGCTGATGCATAGTGGGCTACATAAAATATTAGAAGCTTAGAACTTTTGGAGGAAAGTCGAGTCCACTCTTTATTTGCTCTGACTCCAATAATTGTTCTTATTTGCTGATAACCTGTCTTCTTACATGTAGGAACTAAAGCAATTTCCCAATTTGCGAGTGGAAGCTTGTGCTGTTGCTGTTGCTGTTGACTCACTAGAGATGATGAGGGAAGAACATATTGTAGGTTCGTGTGAGGTACGGGAACTGGATGGAAATCCACGAGTTTTTTTCTTTTTTTTTTTTGATGGAGGGGTTTTGGAGTGAAATGCATATTCTAGTTGTCGAATCATGCTTCTCTAGAGTTCACATTTGTTTAGTCTACTGGTTATTCAAAGTTCAAATATGTTAAAAGATAACATATAAGGATAAGGCAGTCGATAAATTCATCTGCAAGAGTACCAACTATAGGAGATTTCTTCTTTATTCATACTTCCGATTAATTAATTTTCTGTAATGCTCAAAATAAGACAATCCAAAAATATTTGGCTATAGGAGAGACAAATCCTCGGAGAAGAAGGAAACCACCAAACTCACAATAAAAATCCCTATTACAATTCCCAGCTATATATTTAGTAAGTAAAATAAGGCTCTAGCAATCGGTTGGCAACATGTGGCCTGGTGCTCTTCCTCAATGGCTTCTTACTCTTAGCATCCGAAACGAGGCTTGGGCCCATGACAAGGCTCCACCATTAAAAGCCTTGTCCACAAGGCTTAATTTGTTCTTGGCTAATGTGGTATCACCTTAAACTTGTATCCCACTATCCTCCCGTAAGTCTTGTTGCACTAGATCTTTTCCCAACTCTACTTTACTTTGAAAACTAATCTCAATGGAAGTCGGTGTGTCTTCCAAAGCCAAAGGAATAGGCGTAGATAAATCCCTAGTCATGTCGCCCCTGCAAGACTCCAATAGATTTGGGTTCACCAACTCCTCACCTGCAATATCTAACGCCTGGGAAGCCTCCGCTGCCTCGGACGTATCTTCAACGATGTCTTCAGGTGTGTCAACAAACAACGAAGGAGGCAAAGCTTGAGAGACGTAATCGCCTTGGCACAACTTCAGTTTCGATACATGAAAAGTAGGGTGGATTTTCGCAGTAGCCGGAAGCAAAAGACAGTAAGCAACTCGACCCACTCGATCTACTACTGGAAAAGGGCCAAAATATCGCATACTCAACTTCTGGTGTCGTCGTAGCTTTACAAAATGTTGTCGATAAGGCTGTAGTTTAACCCATACCAAGTCTCCCGAGCTAAATTCACGGTCGGGTCTCCCCTTATCTTCCTGATTTTTCATTCGGTTTTGAGCACGAACTAAGTTTGATTTTAACTGTTGCAATAACAGGTCACATTCGAGCAATAATGCACGGACATCCGGTGGATCACTGCTGTTAGGGACGTATCGGCACAGTGTGGGAGGATTCCTACCATACACAAGTTTAAACGGAGTGAATCCGGCGCTGGAATGCCATGACGTATTGTACCAATACTCTGCCCAAGGTAACAATCTCACCCAATTCTTATGAGTATCTGACATAAAACAGCGTAGGTACATCTCCACACATTTATTAACTGCCTCTGTTTGCCCATCCGACTGAGGGTGATAAGCAATAGACATGGCCAACGTAGACCCCTGCAACTTAAATAGCTGACACCAAAAGTTGCTAGTAAAAACCTTATCCCTGTCTGTCACCAAAGACTTAGGTAGCCCATGTAATTTAATGATATTGTCTGTGAAATATTTGGCTACTGTTGAGCTTGAAAAATTTGCCTTGAGAGCTCCAAAGTGAGCATACTTTAAGAGTCTATCAACCACCACAATAATAACCGAATAACCATTGGATTTAGGCAAGCCAGTTATGAAGTCCATGGAAATGTCCTCCCAAATTTGTTGTGGAATGGGCAGTGGCTGTAACAAACCAGCAGCTGGAGTTGTAGTCGTTTTGGTGCGTTGACACGTATGACATTCCGCAATAAAGCGTTGAACATCCGAACGCAAAGAAGGCCAATAAAATTGAGCAGTAATGTGAGCTATGGTCTGCTTCACGCCAGCATGACCCCCCAACGGTGAGCAATGAAACTTGTGTAGCCCCTTTACAATTGAATCCCTTTTTGGGACTACAATACGGTCTTTATAAAATAACAAATTGTCCCTGATCTTGTAAAATGGTGTGTGTTTTGCAACTGAAGAAGAATTCTGTAATATAGAAGCGATCTCCTTATCTGCCTGTTGAGCTGCCCTTAACTCCGCCAAAAAGGATGGTTGTGGTTCCGACACAGCCAAGAAGAAGGAACGCGATAACCCATTAGCGGCGAGGTTGTCCTCATCGGGTTTAGACTCGGTGGTAAAATCATACCCCAATAACTTAGGTAACCATCTCTGTTGTTCGGGCATTTGAATGTTCTGTTGAGTTAATTCTTTCAAGCTTCGCTGATCTGTTTTTATTACAAACTTGTGTCCCAACAAATAGTGCCTCTGTAATGGCATAGAGCTCATGGACATATGTTGACTGAGATTGCATCCGTGGACATAATGTCTTGGAGAAAAAAGCAATGGGATGCTTTTGTTGGCTTAGGACAACACCAATGCCTACATTCGATGCATCAGTTTCCAATGTAAAAGGCTCCAAAAAGTCAGGTAAGGTCAATACTGGAGCAGTTATAATGGTGGTTTTAATGTGCTGAAAAACTAAGTTTTCCTCCTCACCCCACTTAAATTCATCTTTTTGCAGTAAAGCCGAAAGTGGAGCTGTCAGCGATGCAAAACCCTTGATAAACTTGCGATAATAGCCTGCGAAACCTAAAAATTTGCATAATTGATGCACAAATGTGGGCGGAGGCCATGCCACAACAGCTTGCACTTTTTCCGGGTTCATGGAAACACCATCACAAGAAACCACGTGACCCAGGTAATCTACTTTCCGTGTTGCAAAGACACATTTCTCTCGTTTAGCATAGAATTGATTGTCTGCCAAAATCTAGAGCACTAAACGTAAAAACACCATCACAAGAAACCACGTGACCCAGGTAATCTACTTTCCGTGTTGCAAAGACACATTTCTCTCGTTTAGCGTAGAATTGATTGTCTGCCAAAATCTGGAGCACTAAACGTAAATGTTCAAGATGAGCTTGCCATGTTTTACTGTGGATCAGTATGTCGTAAAAAAAAACCAGTATAAACCATCATAAATATGGTTGGAATATCTCATTCATAAGGGCTTGAAATGTGGTTGGGGCATTAGAGAGCCTAAATGGCATTACGAGCCATTCATAATGACCTTGATGAGTCCGAAAAGCAGTTTTGTAAATATCCGCCTCTTTAATTCTGATTTGGCGATACCCCGAACGAAGATTCAACTTAGAAAAATAAGATGCGCCCCATAATTCATCTAGTAATTCATCCATAGTCGGAATAGGAAAAGAGTCCTTGACAGTAACTGCATTTAAGGCTCTATAATCATTACAGAAACGCCATGAGCCATCCATCTTTTTCACTAGAAGTATGGGAGCAGAGAAAGGACTAGTGATAGGTCGAATAAGGCCTTCTTTTAGCATTTTTGAAACCATTTGTTCAATAACAGCTTTATGTAGATGAGGATAACGATAGGGTCGGACCTTAACTGGACTTGTGTGTGGTTGCAGGTCAATGGCATGGGCATGACGACGAAGTGGCGGTAACCCATAAGGCTCCTTGAACATGCTTGCATAACGACACAAAAGCTGGTGAACCTCTTTAAGGAAAACAGAATCAACCGCGTCGTCAAAGACATTCTTCCCTGAATGATCAACACAATGCAAGTTATATAACTCTGTTAAGAAACCAGTATGCACACATTTAAGCAACTGATTAAATTCTATAGGTTCCACCGTCGTATTTTGAATTCCTTTCAAATCAACCAATTCATCATTATGGTAAATTCGTAGGGTAGAGGTGCTATAATCTGCCATGTGGAGACCCAGAGTTGCCAACCACGAAGCACCCAACACAATATTAGCCGCACAAACCAGGAACAAAAACACATTCAGGTGAATTAAATGTCCCTCAATCACTATAGGCAATTTCTCCACTCTGCCTTCTGCATGAATAAAGGAACCATCTCCCAATCGCACTTTGAATTAAGGTGACGGTATAATAGGTAATTTCAAAAATTTTGCGAGCTTAGGTTGTATAAAGGTATCCGAACTACCCCCATCCAAAACTACTTTGACCGCAACACCCTGAATTGAAGCGTTGAATCTGATTGTGTAGGGACCATTACAGCCTTGAATCTGTAACATCCCACCTCCGACGGGAAGGGTAAAATCGTAATTTGGCAAAAGTCGAGAGTTATTAGGACTAATTGGAAAATGTCATGCATACTGGTATTGGTCAACAGTGAATTAGTGCACATGAAAATAACTGTACA
>JANKYE010000225.1:17320840-17332893 GCA_032467995.1 Erythroxylum dillonii
TTGGTGATATTTTGGATGATTTGGGGTATCATGACTATGTGAAAGTGTTATGTTAGTTAGATAGTGACTTAATATAACACTACTAGTTCTTTAAATGGTCGCACGCCCTATTCTCAGTATGACACGTGAAATTTTAGAGAGAAAATGTAACTCGTGACTTATGTGGCCGAGTGGGAGTTGTTGGTTTTTATATGAACGGACACATATCTAACAGCTACATATATTTCTCTAATATAAAAAAGAGAAAGTTGGCTTGTGAAAGAGTATCTTTCTTAAGACAACAAAAACATAAGAAACCAAATAAGTTTTGGTTATTTTGCTCTCTCTCTTAGAAGATAAATACTTTCTTCATTCTTCTTTATTTACGTGAATCACATTATCAAAGGATTTGAGTTTGGGAAGTGGATTAATCGGTGACTCTAGTAGTCAACCGTAAAACGAAGATTAGCAATCAGCAAATCGATCCAGTACTTCTGCATTAAGATTAGTTCTTAAATATAAATCTACAGTGACAATTTAATACTCATACTTTGGTTGAATGGGCCGGGCACCATTGACTTTGACAATCAATCTCCAAGCTCTGAAGCAGCCTATACGCCTGGATTTTTGGGAAAAACGAGTCCATCCATGGTCTTGCTTGAAGATAACAACTAGCTACCACAAAAATAGCTCATGAGTGAAGTCACCGATTATATGCGTTTTAATTAATCTACGCGTCTTTGAATTAAAACTGATTGTGTTATCGTTGCTTGTTGCACAGGGTAAGCAGAAGACTTGTAAGCTCAATGGTTGGTCCTGCGGACCATTCCTGTAGTGAACTTATGATTAATTTAGGAAGAATCCTATTGGCAGTCATTTCTATTCAATGAAATGCTAATGCTCTTTCTTGAAAACAATGATGAAACTATTAATTCCACCGGCGAAAATGACAATCTTGATTTAAGCAGTATCATCCAACTTGCCATAACTTCACCTTTTCCTTGTATTTTCTCTTTTCTCTCTCTAGTATTAGTATAGTACATACAGCGACATTGTGGAGGACACTTGTTGCCTATTATTTGTCACACTTTCGCCAAGCTATCTGGGGTCCTTAAACCTTGAAAACTATAAATCCTATTCTTTTTTTTTTTTATAATGATTTTGGTACTTAAAAACTTATTCTCACAATTGCCTGAAGTTTGCTTCCCTGTTTCAACTCTTCAATGATTGTCAAACCCAAAGCCTGATTTAATTTAGCATTTTTACGAATAAAGATTTCATGACTTTCGCTAGCTTTTCAGACGGAGCTTAAATTATTAGTCGTAGAGCACCCATCTTGACACATGGAAATAATCTATTAATTACATGCATATGTAGTGACAAAAATGGAGTAGTTGATTATGCCGGCGTCCCCAGCTCTCATGTTGAGCCCATTGATTAATTCTAGCCTCCCACGTGGATTTGTCTAGCTAATAGCTATGCTATCTTAATTTACATATATATATATATATATATATAAAAGCAGATCGATTGGAAAGTATACTCCTACTACTACAGTTTTAAAAAATTCCCCTTTATAAATTTCTCTTACATTTATCATATTATTAAAATATTCTAAATTGCCTCGACAAATCGAAACACACAAAATAATGTTAAAAATTCATCTATTCCCCCTTTATATTTTTAGTACATATTTGATTATTTTAAACATGGATTAATTAATCATTTAAATAATATACAATATTTTTTAGATAATATATTTTCAAATTTAAAATATCTAACTGATGAATTTCTAATAAATTTTTTAGCAAGGGTATCTTGATATGATTTTTTTAATGTTAATATATTTTATTTGTACTTACTTAATGTTTATATATTATAAATGTCTAATTTGTCAATTTTAGACAAATAATGTGTCTAGGAACAAATACAAATAGTAAAGTTGGTGGAATTAGGAAAAGCCGCATCTCATTTAAGAGCAAGTAAAAAAGGAAAAAACAAAAAAGCTTTTGGTCAAATATCATATAGTAATTAGATCAACAAACTTGGGATCTTTTCATTTATTAACATTTGAATTTACCCCTTTTTTTTTATTGACAGGAGAATCGAAAACAGCTTACACTACAAACACGAGAGATGCAAAGTTTTGATATATTCTCAAAGAAGAAGGGCTAACACTAACACCTAATAAATGAATTAACAGAAATGGTAGTTACTAAATCAAAATGTGCGTCATAGTTTTTAAAGAAAGAAGAAAGACATGAACAAAGTTAAAATAGAAACACTCATTTGCTGAAGACTCTCTCCACTAGTTTATAGATTAATCATGGAGTTTGATTGGTGACTCTCTGTATTAATTAATGGACGTAGAAATAGAATTGAAGAAGGAGAGTGTATTTTGTGTTATATGAAATGATGTGTAGTGTGTACTCTCTTTCTTTCTCTGTCTGTCTCTCAGTCAAATAAACAAGGAAAGTCACAACTGAAAAGGACTACTATTACCAATTTCCCTTCTCTCGCTCTAAAACTATTCCCAGTTCTTTAACAGCGTCTCTTGTTCGGATTCGTCGTTGCTACTTTTGTGGATTCACCTTCTCATCTGTTATTGTAAGTTTCAAATCCGAGTACCTGCACGTCTTTATCTCTATTGCTACAGCTTTGGGTCAGCGGGATGGAGGGAAAGTTTTAAGAAATGGAAAACCTTAGAAGAAAGACACCAGTCCTTTTGTTTACGTAATTACTTTTTTTTTAAAAAAATTTTTTGTTTTCAGCTTTATAATTTGAGCTTTTAAAAGTTAAGGTCTTGGATTTATAATTTGGGTAGCGTGGCTAATGTTTGATATTGGTTTTTATTTAAGTTTTGGATGTGTTGTTTTCTTCTTCTGGGTTATTTTTGATTTTTTCCAACTTATTTATTTATTTATTTTGCTTGTAGGGGCGCTCTGTAACATAAAAGTCTAGGATCTGGTTTCTTACCCTTTTAATAACATCTTCATGTTGCATCTAAATCCAAGTTAGTGTTATCGAAGAACAGCCAGGCTCTTTAGGGTTTCTGGGTTTCGGGCAATCCTACAGTTGCTTGTAATTTTGTGAGGTGGGATGGATATGATGAGCAAAGAGGATGCCACCAATAGTACTCTGGCTCCCCAACTGCCTAACGTTTCCGGAGCTAGGAGAATGTTCTGGCGTTCTGCATCTTGGTCTTCTTCCAGGACTGCACCTCAAAATCCTGATATGGAAGACAAAGATTCTGGTGCAGACCCAATCGGTAAGAATGGACATAACCGGAGATATCCAGCTCCATTAACCCCTCGTTCACAACAGAACTGTAAAGCGCGGTCTTGCTTGCCACCTTTGCAGCCTTTGTCAATTGCTAGGAGAAGCTTAGAGGAATGGCCAAAGGCGGGATCAGACGACTTAGGGGAATGGCCACATCCACCTACCCCTAGTGGCAACAAGACTGGTGAGAGATTGAAACTAGATCTATCTTCAATTCAGAAAAATCCAGATACTAATGGAGGATTAGGAAAGAAAGAAAGGATTGCTTTCTTTGATAAAGAATGCTCAAAAGTAGCAGAACATGTATATCTTGGTGGGGATGCTGTTGCTCGAGACAGGGAAATTCTAAAACGGAATGGTATTACTCATGTGCTAAACTGTGTGGGTTTTGTTTGTCCTGAGTATTTCAAAGGCGATTTTGTATATAGGACTTTGTGGTTGCAAGATAGTCCGTCAGAGGATATTACGAGTATTTTATATGATGTTTTTGATTACTTTGAGGATGTTAGGGAACAAGGAGGAAGGGTTTTTGTTCATTGTTGTCAAGGAGTATCACGATCCACTTCATTGGTGATAGCATATCTCATGTGGAGGGAGGGTCAGACTTTTGATGATGCATTTCAATATGTGAAGGCGGCAAGAGGGATTGCTGACCCAAATATGGGTTTTGCTTGCCAGTTGTTACAATGCCAAAAGAGAGTTCATGCATTTCCTCTCAGTCCCAGTTCATTGCTGAGAATGTACAGAATTGCCCCACACTCATCATATGACCCTTTGCATCTTGTCCCAAGAATGTTGAACGATCCTTCACCTTTTGCCCTGGATTCTAGGGGTGCCTTTATTGTTCATATACCTACTGCTATATACGTATGGGTTGGCAAAACTTGTGAACCCATTATGGAAAGGGATGCTAGAGGGGCCGTTTGTCAGATACTTCGCTATGAGAAAGCTCAAGGGCCAGTAATAATGGTTAAAGAAGGTGAAGAACCACCTTACTTTTGGGACGCATTTTCTAGTTACTTACCTTTAATGGATAAATCTGGTGATGGAGCATATGCTGGGGATTCAGTATTTAAGACTTACCCAGGTGAGAGGAAGGTTGATGCCTATAATATTGATTTTGAGATTTTCCAGAAAGCTATTAAGGGTGGGTTTGTACCTCCATTTTCATCATCGGAGGATGAGAGTGAAACTCATCTTCCTGCTAGAGAAAGCTGTTGGAGTGCGTTAAGGAGAAAGTATGCACCTGTTGGTGGGAAGGAGTTTCCTCCAGCTCCCAAAATTCTTCTCTCCAGGGTTTATTCAGATTCTGTGATTATATTACATGCATCTTCTCCTTCATCCTCATCCTCATCCTCATCATCATCGCTGTCATCGTCATCATCTTCTCCTCCTTATCTGTCCCCAGATTCCATCTCTTCTGATTCTAGCATTTGCTCAAAGTATATGTCAGAATCCTCTTTAGATTCTCCTTCTGCTGCTCGAACTTTATCCAACTTGTCCAGCCTATCTCTTCTTTCTTCAGGGAATTCTTCTCAACCAACATCTAACAATCCTGGCTTTATTGATGTCAACGTTACGTCACGGAGATGCTCTCATTTATCACTCTCTCCTTCAAAAAAATCTTCACCTTCACTTGCTGAGAGAAGGGGTAGCTTATCGAAGTCCTTGAAGCTGCCGGTGGTTACTGATCAAAGAAGAATGATTGATACACCCCCAACTTCTCTCGCCAGCTTGGAAGATAATACTGATATAAGCAAAAATTCATTCTCGTGGTGTAATTCAGCTAATGTAGAAATGAATCTAGAGTTGGGAGATAATGTTAAAGAGGGATATGGAGCTTCAATCCGAGGATGTAAATCTAGTATGTCTCCAAGTATATTGACTACTTCTGAGACATTTGACAAAGAGCCCACCTTTATAGATAATTATGACGAGTCTGTAAGACAATATATCCTTGGAGAAGACTTAGGGCGCCCCACAAAAAATGGGATGGATTGTTGCTTGCCAGTTTGTAAACAAAAGAAATGTTTGGTACATAGCTGGCCCAGTTTGGAAAGGATTGCAGATTTTGGCACCAGTAATTTAGATTCTAAGGCTGTATTTTTAGTTATAGGGACAAATAGTGGTTTAGGAAGGGAAGATAATAGGATTCTATATGTTTGGGTAGGAAGATCTTTCTCATGTGATAGAAACACAATGCAATTAGTTAGCAACAAAGAGATTGCAGATCTAGAATGGATTGACTGGAATCAAGCTGCTTGTCACATTCTAACTCAAATGGGGCTACCAGGAGACATCCCTGTTAAGGTGTGAGTTTGAAATTGCATGTATTTACCACCCTTTCTTTGTGAATTATGAATTTCTTTCTCTGTTTCACCTTGCTATTTAGGTCTCGGTACTTGAATTACTATCAACTATGTTTTGCATTGTTTTTTTATTTGTTCTTGTGTAAATATGGCTGTTAAAAATGCACTTGTGGTTCCTTTGGCAATGTTAGTGTTATTTTCTATGAACACATTTTTAATAGCATGTAGTTGCAATTAATTTTTGGAAGGGATCTATGTTGATAAATGTAGAATTATTTCTATTCTTATTTTTATTGGTAGTTAATTTATTTTGCTGCCTTGAATCTAGGTTTCTGTTGCTGATAAACATTTTTTGTTTTATTATGATGCTGAATGTGGACAGGTTATCAAGGAAGGATTAGAACCAGCAGACTTTCTTGCATTACTGAATTAGCTGTAGTCCCTAGGGAATGCACGAGGATTCTGCATCCTATAGCTGATCTTACATTGACATCTTCATAGTCCTAATTTGCATCAGAACTTTCCTGGCATTAAGATGAGTTGATGTTTCAAACCAGTGAGGTAAGATGGTAACTTCTTAATCTTGAAGATATCAGAATAAATAGTCCTGTTATCTAAGATTTATTGCTAGCTTATATGAATTTTGTGGTAAATCCAAGACAATATTATGGTTTTTCACTCTATGGATACCTTCTGCCTCTTCTAATTAGAACTAGATACGTATGCTTCATTTAAAATTGGTCAGAGTGTCCGGTTTCTTGAGATAGCATAGCTTGATAGTTATAGCCTTTTCAATCTGGGTGAAATGCCTATTGATACTAAGTGAGAAGGGATTTGCTATTTTCTGTTTAATTTGGTACAAGGAAGTTCTTCCTTATATCAGAGAAATCTAATTTCAGAGAGGATGAGAAATGTCAACATAAAAATTTTCTGCTTTTCCCTGAGATTAGCATACTTTACAGTCAAAAGTTGCTTTGTTTATAAACTTGATTTCTTCTGGTCATTGCTTATTGGGCATTGTTTGCGTACGTTTTCTGGGGGAAGCAAGAATTGGTTATTAGGCAAAGCCATCCTAACATTGCATCATAGCCTTCACGTGTATGTTTTAAAGACAGTAGATATAGCCGTGCTTTATATCAGAAGGGAGTAGGTTTGGGAATAGTTATGTTTTCAATAACAGGAGTTGGTTACTTCCTTTTGCCTTCTGTCTTATGCAAGTTTATTTTGCAAAAAATATTTGCAGGTCTGCCTTTCAAGTTGTGGCTACCACCTGGTTGTACAGTATTGTAACTCCTTTGGTAACACAATCATTTTGTCACACAATTTGGATGCGTTTGTATATTTGGAATTTTGAAAGACAAATTAAGGCAAATTGAGACAAAATAGATACATCAATTATTCACTATTTTGATATATGCCACTTGCCATCATGATACTTGTTGCAAATGAATTTATGAATGGTTTTGAGCATAGTGTTGCAAAAAATTAATGGAAGTTGGTTTGTGTTAGAAACATATATAGTACTAGTCTAGTGTTGTGCACCTTCGCTTGCCCCATTTGAGCAAGAACAAAAGGGTGTAGCTTCACAGTACGCCAAGAAATGAATCTGTTCTAGAAAGAGGCTTTTGTTCTTGTTGGACTCGATATTTCTCGTGTAGTATCCATCTTCTTTTGGCAGCTCAGGTCAATTTTCCCCTAGGAAAACATCGAACAAGCCTTCACAAATCAGTAGTTAACAAAAATTGTTCTAACGACTTCAGAGGAGAATTTCATCCGCGATAGATGGATTTTCAGTGAATTAAGAAGGGTCAAGTCTTTTACCAACGATACCAATGAGTCTCATAAGTCTGACCAAGAAACCAGTGCACGTGAGATATCCATTTGTAGTAGTTGTTACAGCAATGTTACAGATGCCCCTAGTGCAATCTGCGCCAATTGTCAAATTAAAGTGTCTATAAAGCTGATTTACGTCCCTCAAAAAAGATTTCTGAAGAAGAGGCCAGAAGTAATATCGCGGGTGGCTTCCTGAAGGAGTTGGTGACATATATGGTTATGGATGATTTGGAGGTGAAGCCTATGTCAACAATCTCTAGGGTGACATTAGTAAGTTTAGTATTCAGGCTATTGGTTCTCTTGAGGTATGTTGGCTTTACTTTTATCGTTTTATCTTAATACAAGCTCTGATGGCTTACCATAAATTAATTGCTGGTCTGATAGGGTTTGAAGTTGTTGATGGCTTCTTTCCAAAGCAAGCGAGTTTTAACAAAGTGTCTTCCTTTTGAATTTGTCGTCTTGAAGGTGTTAGTGTGCTTGGTTTTTGTGAAGTTTAGATTCAGTATTGGTTTTTGGCTTCGGAGTGTTACCAAATTCTGATTTGCACTTTTGTGGGTGAAAGTGTTGTGATCATGATTTGTTGATTTAAGATGTCCATCATGCCTGAACTAACAAGTAAAATCTAGTTAATCTTCTCGGTTTAAACTCTCGATCTTTTGCCTGGTGCTACGTTATTGCTAATCTATTATAATTGTTTCTTTGTTTACTTGAACATAAACCACACCAAAACATCAAAATTTGATCTATGTTGGAAATGGTACGTGGAAAACTTGGTCTATATCCTATATAATAAATGCCTTACTAATTAGCAGTTTAGAAGGAGGAACGTTTTAGAGTATTGGCAAAATACGCTATCATGTATAACAAAAACTATAAGTCCATAGCGGGGTTCCGCATCAATTAATGTGTCAAATCTTAATGCGATCAAACACAGAACAAAGAGAAAGTGGATAATTAACTCGTTCATTCTGTCCCCTTTCACCTTCCTTTACTAATTATACATTTTTCCTATTTTGACTTAATGTCAGAACCAAGAGGTTCAGCCCTCAGAAACCTTTTATCCCTCTAAAATAAAGTTCTTTCCCACTTCCTTCTTTTGACATTATTAACACTAGCTCCTCCATGCCTGATGCTCCCTTAAACCAGACTTCAGTTCTATAAATCACAAGAAAATTTAGTTTCAAGTGTTGGGAGACTCTTCTCCTTTGTGGAAGCTTCATTATTATCCCCAACTGTTAAACCATAGTTTTTCCCTTGTGGAAATATTGAAAGAAGGGGTTTCCAATTGGGATGCCACCCTTGTAGGCTTCTTTATGAATTAGAGGTTACCTTTACCAACTTTGAATTCTAGATTCTCTATTATTAGATATACTTCGGCGGAAAAGAAATTATGGTTAAGCATATTCCTCCTCAAATCTGAATTACTTACACAAGCACAAAAGTTTGTAGATTAACCCATCTTTATTAAGAGATGGAAACCTAACGTTCAAATCCAAAATCTCAAGGTGAAACAAGTTTCTCTATAATTCAATATTCATAACCTGCTTTAGGAGTACTGGACAACTAAGGGGTTTAAGTTACTTAGCTATCTTGGCAAATCTCTACGACTTGGAAGACGCCATTGCAAATATAAGATGAGTTAGTTGATGTGAACAGGCGAAGGGATCATCATGAAGATGGCGTACGTGAGGGGATGGCGAACTCCGAGCTTACTGGAGGAGAGTTTAATGGAATTGAGCCCAACCTAATTCATTTAACTCAAATCCTTGTACCGGATGCACTTGAAGTTTGAAGACACGAATCAGACCTATTTATTTAATTTTTGGACTGCGTTTTATTTTGAGCTTCCATGTATTTTAGCCCAACCTATTATTATGTGACCTAGGTATAAATACTTATGTTTTAGGGTTTTAGAGTTTTTTAGATCATATTGTTTGAGTGTTGTCGGCTTTAGAGAGACATTATTCTCTTGTTCTTGTTACTTTTCGAACCATCTTTCACTTATCAATCGTTTTCTCAATTGTGGCGTGTCGATTGTTCGTCTCTGGGTTTTATTTTAATCATCGGGATTGTTTGGAATAAGTTTCCGAGAGGTGTCGTAGAAATCAAACCTTGCGTATCCTTATTTTTCTTGTTTTAATATACCCATCGAAAACATCATCAAATTGACGTCAATCCTTCCACGGTGTGCGTCAATTTTGGTATCAGAGCTTGGTTTGGAGGAAGATTCTTATTCAACACCATCAAATTTCAAGAAGCCGCCGCCCATCGCCATCCAATTATTGTCGGATCATCAATTCAGGTGTGAATTCATTTTTGGCCTAGGATTTCAATTTTCTTCTTACTGTTGTTTTAGTTAGGGTTTTTAATTATTTGTTGAAAACTTTCACTTTATATAAAAAAAAGTTACAAAAAAAAAGTTTGAAAAAAAAGGTCAGAAAAAAGTCAAAGAAAAGTTTGAAAAAAATAAAAAAAAGTCAAAAAAAGACAAAAAAAAATCTGAAAAAAGAAAAAGAGTCAGTCCCCGAAAGAAGAAGGAGGGGTAGGAAAAAAAGTCAATTTTTTTGGGAAAAAAATTAAAAAAAATCTTATCTTTCATACTTGTTACTTGACTGGGGTTTGTTGTTCTTGTTATCCGAGCTACATTTGGGAACATTGATTTGATGAAGTCGTGATTCTGATTGTAACTTGAATTTCAGAGAACTTTGAGTGGTAAAAGACAAGAGTGTGTGAGTTTATTTGAGAGAGTCATTGTCGTGACTTAAACACGAGGGAAGCCACAAATTCTTGAGTGAAACACGTGAGGGAGTGTATGAGGCTGTTTATCACTAACTTTGTTTTGCAGGCATATCCTTTTATTTACAATATCACAGGGAGGTAGTAATGATGACAACCACGGAGGAGAGGCAAATATCGCTTTCACTTTGAGAGCCATGCAGCAACAATTTGAGCGATTCAATCTAGCATTAAATGAGGTTAGAGGATAAATGGATGAGCTCAGACAAGGGATATGCGAGGAACCTCAAGGCAGGCGTGCAGATGTACGTCAGCAACTACCACCACCTCGTCGATAACCACCAGAGTATGAGCCTGAGGAGGAGGAGGACTATGAAGTGCGCATGCCTAGGAGAGCTCGGAGAGGAGAACCCCTCGACATACGAGATGGAGACCTCAAATGTAACATCCTGTCCCCATATCAAGGGTTAAGACCCGAACTTCTAATATGTGTGAGCTTAAAGAGAAATTAAGACAATGCATTTTCCTGCTTATGCATCATGTTAGCATATATATACACATAAATACGAAATGCTGTCACATAAAAAGTGATACATGCATTCATTGACAACTTCTGGGTATAATTGATACTAACTGTGATTTTATCGAAAATGAGAAGTAGAAGGAGTAGAAAGAGTAATCTTGTTATGAGTTATGATAGGGAAAGATTTAGAAACAAGATTGGTAGTGATTTGGAAAATATTGACTGAGTATGCTTCAGTCTTTTAGCCATAACGTTTTCTCTAGTCATCCAAACGAGATGATTCTTAATTTGGATTAAACTAGAGATATATGGCTACACTTTGTATGAAGATATCGAATTTCAATTCTGGCTCTAAGAGTCTGAAAATTTGTCATGAAGTGAAGAATTGGTTGCAGTGTTGGTGTATGAATGGCAAATTTGTCTTTGGACTTTAGGGGCAAATTTGGGATTGATATAAGTATATTTTGCCAAAGTTGCCTTCTGGAAAGTTGTATAGTTTTCTTTTATCTTTCCAATGGTCTAAGAATGACCTCAATCCGATATTTTTATTGAAAGTTATGTTATTTTGATTGCTTCAGCCTTAGACTTCGTCTCATGTTTGACTTTTTGCGTCTTAGTTTGACCGTCTGCTTTTGCTTCCGTCTCAGTTACTGTTCATTGTCTCAGTTTGACTTTTTGCGTCTCAGTTTGACCATCTGCTTTTGCTTCTGTCTCAGTTACTGTTCATCGTCTTAGTTTGACTTTTTGCTTCTCAGTTTGACCGTCTCAGTTACTGTTCATTGCTTCCGTCTCAGTTACTGTTCATCGTCACCTTCTGGTCCATTTTCTACCCTTCAAATGTTGGAATTGGTCTTTTAGGTCTTCATAAGAGTTGTAGCTCTTGAAATTACCTTTCCAACAAGCTAAATAACACCTTAATCCGATATCTGTAAGGAAAGTTATGACAATTTTCCCAACCATGAACTATCTGATGATGTCATTATCGTCTCAAAATGACATCATCATCGTCTGCTTTTTCTTTGACCCATCAGATGACAGAATTGGCCTTTGAAGTCTTCATACGAGTTGTAGCTCTTGAAATTCCCTTTCCAACAAGCTAAAGAAAACCTTAATCCAATATCTTTAGAGAAAGTTATGGCAATTTTCCCAACCTTGAATAGTCTAATGATGTCATCATCGTCTGCTTTTGTTTTGACCCCTCAAATGAACGAATTGGCCTTCGACTTCTTCATAAGAGTTTTAAATATAGAAATACTCTTTCCAATGGTTCAAAAATGTTGTCAATCCGACCTTTGTAGCAAAAATTATGGCATTCATACTGAGACATGTACATTACAAGTGAGGGCATAAACGTGTTGGAGTCTTTTGGCCATAACTTCTTCTCTAGATCTCCA
>JANKYE010000225.1:17408724-17421290 GCA_032467995.1 Erythroxylum dillonii
GAGAGGGATTCCCAGACCAAAGAGGACAATACCAATTTATGGGGGTTGCAGGGGCTTATGGCTGGGCCTATCTCCCCCGGACCCAACATTTTTTGTTCTAGGCTATCCTACGGTTGATTACTCTCTCTCGAGTTATAACCATTAACCCTAAATCATAAACCCTAATCAAATTATAGAGGTTGAAATCTCTTAATTCAAAACCTATCCAAAACCTTAATTAGTTATGAAGTTCTCTAATAAAATATCGGAAACCTTACAAGATATTTCTTTGCATAAATTATTGATTTGATTTGTTTCTAGTTTCTATTAAGTTACCTAACTCTTGTTAGTCCAATTTAATCATTTTTCATTCGGTTCACCCTCTCAGTTTATTCTTAAATTTTGCAATAGCATAATCAAACCACAACAATATCCAATAAACATATAAACAATCAGATTCTCATTAATTCATGAATAAAATTCTGATGGTGAGTTTAGAACATCCTCGACATTCTAAATCCTAACATCAACTATTCAATCCAATTCTATATAATAATAAAATTGAAAAGAACAGCAAATACAATCTAAAATGGATGACGGGAAGCAGCGACATCGAGAAACCTCCTGATCCCGGAAGTACTTTGAGTCAACTTCTTCTCTTCTTCTCTTCCTCTATATCTCGATAATCTCTCTCTAGGCTTTCTCAAGGTGGCTGAAGCAAAAAAGCTTCATTTTCTCTCCTTCTTTATGTTCTTTTTATACTCTTTTATGTTTTGGGTCACCTTATGGTTTTTGTCAGAGTCCAAAAGGTCTAAAAAATCCCCCAAAACTTGACGTTTGTGAATGTCTATGCGTCTGCCCGATGCATGTCACTACCGTGGCCTTGTAGGCCATGATTGTGGCTCACATCTGAGCCTTTTGTCACAATTGTGGCATGCAGGCCACAATCATTGGCCATTCCATGAGCTTCTGTCATGATCGTGGCCTGATAAGCCAAGATTGTGTGCCATTGTTTCACCCCGAATGTCTCCAAACTTCCTCCGTTCTTTGATGTTGACCATGAAACACTGACAAACACATCAAGGTACCTTAAAAAATATTATATTTAAGCTCAAAAGCTTATACTAACCCTTAAAACACTTAAAACATAAATAATTAACAAACTAACACAATTCTAACCTAAACATATACTATATGATTGAATTAACGACTAAACAAATTTTAAACTATGCCCTAAAACATGAGGCAATTTACATTTATCACACGACCCTACAACCTACCGTGCCTTAGTAACTTGAATTAAATATAAAAGAAAATTTTTAGAAGTAATTGATGGGGGAGGAGACTTTAGGAGGTGATTTCAGATGTCGAGATGATTCTTTAGGGGCGATTTTGATCCAAAGAAGCAGGAAATACATGGGATTCATTGAAAGATCCATCAAAATACAAGCTTAAACCTCTACATCATAAGAATATTCGATAGAAGACAATTAGGGAGATTTAGAATTATGAAACCACTGTTTTTAATTCATTTTTCTTTTAATGTATGTTTGATTTCGTGTTCGATATTTTGTAACTAAACATCTTGTTAGTATTTGGGTTAGATGAGCCTATGTTAACACTTTGATCTGATTTGATTCTTTTAGTAATGTAATTGGTTTGATTGTTATAATATGATCTAATTTTGTGTTTTGTTTATGTTCTAATATCCCCAAGAATATTGGATCATAGTCTGATTTCATATATAGATATTAAGAAATTATATTGATGAATAAATCTAACCTAATTGGAAGGAGTTCATTCCAACGCTTGAGATAGGATGACATAAACCTTTCGGATCAGGGTCAAACCTAATAGAGGGATTCATAAATTGGTAAAGCAATCTTATAAACTTTAACCTAAGTAATTTGGTTGAAAAACTTATAATTAGCTGTTCATAGATTTAAGGTTAGCTATTAGCATGCCATAAGAATCTCTACGGTCCAATAAATCAGTAAAAAAATTGAGTGATAAAAGATCAATCTGTTATGGATTTAAGGGGATTCAAAACCGAGATACTAATTATTGCTATCGGTAATTTTTTTAGTGAATTCCCAATTCTATGTTCAATAATGATGCCTATTTTATTTTACTGACTTTAGTTTTGTTTTCTTTTATTAAAATCCAAAACCAATCTATAGGCTAGATATTAGGAAAAACGTAATTACTAGTAATCACTGTCTTTGTGGGATCGACTTGTGCTTTCGGTACTTGCTACGACTATACCATGCACATGCAGCTATTACAATATCGACTACTCAAAAAGAGGCAATCAAGTTTTTGACGTCTTTTTTGGGGACAATGATTTTAAGAAAACCTCTATTTTATTACTGTAGACATTTTTCTTTATTTTATTTTATTTCATTAGGTTTTATTTTTGTTTTTATTTTCTTTTATTTAATTGAGATTTTGTATTTATTTCTACAATATTTTGTTGTAATTGTGGTCTATTCATTTAATTATCTTTTGAACTTCTCTTCTTGATCTTGAGTTTGTAGGTTATTGTAGGATTTAAGATTCATTATCATAGTCATAACTCACAATGGATGAAGTCGACAAGACATTTATTAAAGTTGGGATATATTTTCGCAATCTCTAACATCATCATATGGAAGCAACCTAGCATGTATAATCAACCTTATGGTGCAGTATATAAGAACACCTATAACTCAAAATGGAGCACTCTTACACTAACGAATGGAAAAATTATGCTCCAACTAGAAATTTACAACACCAAAAACCTTTAGTTAAAGAGCCAACTCTATAAGATATGACGATTGATTACATTTAAGAATCAATCATTAAGCATCAGGAAACAAAAGCCCTTATACAAAATTTGGTGAATCGGATGGACCAACTAGCGATGACAATATCTGAGAGATGTAAAGGAGTTTGCCCAGTTCTACTGAAACAAATGCTAAAGAATATAGAATGGCAGTCACCCTTAAGAAAGGAAACGAGCTTCCAAGAAAAGATGAAGTATAAAAAGAGGAAGAGGAAAAGGGACGCATTACCAAAAACATAATGGAATACCTTACCGAACTTAAAGCAAGTTGAAGCGAATTTGAAGAAAGCGTTTCTTCACCTGAATATCTTGAACATAACGTAGAATACTACTTGAGCCTATTAACGAAGCAAAGTGAAGAAAAGATGACAGTTGGCTTTACAGATGAAGCGACATTTCGAGAAGAGCTTCCCAAAGAAACCTTCATTAAAAAAGGGGAAGTAGAGAAGTAGCAGGAGATGATTGAAGAAGATAAGCCAAACTATTATGGAAGTGCATCCTACAAACTATTATGGAAGTAATTTTGATGGTTATCCTATCCATAACAAAAGTTCATATGATCACTCCGAAATTGGTTCTAAGATTGAGAATATGAGTTATTGAGAATATGAGTTATTGAAAAAACTACTTTCGTCTATAAATTGTTTTTACACAAACATTTAACAAAAAGGAAAAGGATCACAAAATAACTGAAAAGAAAATAGTTAGAAACAAATATGTACAAACACCAACTAAAATATAAAAAAAATAAAGCACTACACTCCTTGGAAATGACACCAAAATTGATGTTTAACCCTAGTTTTTCCTTAGGTTGTGTTTAATTAAAACAAGCTCTTTAACTAAACCTAGCTATCTAACAACCTAGAACAAGCTCTCTAGATTTAATTAGACAATGGCATTACAAGTTAGGAAAACAAATTAATCAAGGAAACAACCACATATGCTCGGATTATTTAACCTAAGTTACGTTATTCCTAAGGATTCAACATTAATAAAAAATACAACAATTATGGATTGTATTCCTAATGATTTGAAGCCATTAGTTGCAATAAATGAATCTCAACGTAAAAATTATGGATCATATTGAAGATTCTAATAGTATCCAAACACAACAATTATGGATTCTGTTTAAGATTTTAGTTATGGGTTCATATATAAACAATCTAACGATGTCTGGATGTTGGCGATCACTTTATGCGTCTATAGTCAAGCAATACACACATAGTTCACAATCACTAATTTGTTCAATCATATGAATATACAATCATGCACATGTATTTATGTCATGTTCAATGCATGTTCAATTGACCTTTCTGGGTCTGTATTCTTAATGACAAATCTTGCCCATTCAATTATTATATCTTGTATATTACCACTTTGCATTTAGGTTTATACCTTGGGTAAGTTTGATTTCTCTAAATTCATCAATCATACATTCATCAACCTTTTCTAGCAATATACATTCACACAATTTCCCAATTCTCATTCATTCATACCTAATACACCTTACTCATATCCTTTGGAACATATTTGCATTCGTAAGAACACCGATATTCCTTTAACAACTCAAAATTTCCAGATTTAAATACATTAATATCAAGATAATCAATTCCTGAAGTAATGACATCAATTAACAACCTAAACTTATCAAACCCTTAACCAATTAATCAAGCAACAATCTAGGATCATTTTAAGCCTTAATCAAGTCTAAATACACCAATATAAAGTGACTTATCCTTATTTGGTTCAATAAATTCACAAAACCGAAATTATCATTTAAAAGCTTTGGCCACGATCATGGGGGACCTTCCCACGATCGTCGGATGAGTGCTCCGATTGTGCACTATCTAATTTCACTTAATTCTCCACAAATTTCATCTACTTAAAATCATCATTAACACTTCAAATTTTCTAGAATTCATACTATCAAAAGCTACTTCAATTCATGTTAATATAGCTTCCATCTTGGTTACATTAAAGCTCTCTAAATTTTATTCATTTGTGCCACTACCAATCATTCTTACATGTACACTATGATCCTCAATTTTTTTCCAGATTCAAAAGAAACTCTTTCATATCAAATTCAAAACACTTTCATATTAGTCCATTAATTATACCTTAATTCCTCATTAAATTCATGTCAATTTCTAGCTCAAAATTATTCATTTAATATCTTATAAACTATTGTTTTCATGCATGCTAAACAAAACAGAAACTACCATTCATGCATCATTTTCCAGCACTCATTTAACACCAATATCATAATCAATCCATCCCTAATTCAGTCATCATTAAGTTCTATTATCATATATCATAAGAGAACAGTCTTTCACTTACTTGATCAGCTCAATTGCCTCCTCAATTATCAAACTAACCTAGCCTTCCATACATGTAAGCACAATTCCAAGAACAAGATGGGAGTACAATGATTTCGATATTAACAAAAAGACAACAGCAAAATCTATCTATATCTATGAAGAATTTGACCAAGGTTTTGAGATGGTAATGGATAGAATTAAAGCAAATTTCAGAGCGATGAAGGTATGTGTGTGTTTCAGTGGTGAGAGGGAAAAAGAAGAAAGAAGATGGCAGAAACAGTTCTTGCATTAGCTTAATTCATTAGGTGATGGGTGTCACTATTTTACAATTACATTTGTCACATATGCATGCAATCCACTTGTCCTCTATATAAGCTGCCAATTGACACCAAAATCCTAGCAATTTATTACTCAGTTCTCTAAACCATTTTTCATTAAATTATACTACCATATGTGACTTATTTTGTAGTCTTAGTCATCCTAAATTTCCAAGTGTCAACTTGTCTTGTCACATGACATTTTTCTTAGACTAAATGTACATTTTAATTCATCAATGTCCTAATTGTAACAATTAACTCCAAATTGCTAATTATAATCCAGCAAATCACAATTCAAGACATAAGTAATACACAATCAATTCATCATCATTTTAAACCTTTCATACCCCGAAATATGTCAATTAAGTGCATATACTATCTTTGCAATGTTTTTCTAAATCAACATTCATGTGTGTATATGCTCATGTTATGCATCTAAATGAAATGCACCTCATAAATTCTAAAATGATATGACTCAAAAGTCTAATATTCTAACTCTTAGTAAGTTTTGGAAGCTGGCTATTACATTTATACTGTCTGTCATATAATGCCTCAAATGATGTCATACCGATGCTAGAGTGATAGTTATTGTTATACATAAACTACATCAAAGGTAGATATCTATCCCAATCACCTTCAAATTTTAGCATACAAGCTCTCATCATATCTCTATACAGGATGAAATGCAGTACTTAAATTTAACTTAGTTCCCAAAGCTGCATGTAAACTTATCCAAAATGGAGAAGTAAATCGTAGTTCTCGATTTGATACAATAGATATTGGAACCCTGTGTAACCTTAGAATCTTGTTAATATACAACTTGGCTAGCTTATCCAAGGAATCTGTCTTCTACAAGGAAAGAAATGAGCTAATTTAGTCAACCTATCCATAATCACCTAAATTGAATAATGTCTATATCTGGTCCTTAGTAATGCTACCACGAAATTCATTAAAATTTTCTCATACTTCCACAACGAAATGGCCAAGGGTTTTAATTTCCCTACTGCTACCTGATGTTTTACTTTGACCTGCTGACAAGTCAAGCACGTTGACAAAAACTCTACTACATCTTTCTTCCTTGCAAACCACCAGTAATAAGGTCTCAAGTTTCGATGCATTTTTGTAGTTCCAGGATGCATAACATATGGTGCATTACGAGCTTCCTTCAAAATCTCCTCTTATAATCCATCTATATTTAGTACACAAACTCTCCTCCGAACCATCAACACTTTGTCTGCTCTTACTAGAAAGTTAATCCCCTACCCTATTGTGCTCTCTCTTTCATGTACATCAGATAAGAATCCCAAGTTTGTGCCTCTCTAATCCTATCTCCCAAATCTAGTTGGACTTATAAAGTCGTAAAAAAACCATTCACATAATCAAAACCATTCACATAATCAATCTCCAATTTCACATCCATTGCCCTCAATTCCCCCAATGGCGTCATACTGTGTCCACTTAAACTAGCCATTACACCTAAGTTTTTCCTGCTCAAAACATCCACCACTACATTAGCCTTCCCTGGATGGTAATCAATAGTACAATCATAGTCCTTCAACAACTGGATCCATCTTCTCTACATTAAGTTGAACTCCATCTGAGTTAAGGTATACTTAAGGCTCTTATGATCTATAAAGATTAAGAACGTCTCTACATACAAATAATGTCTCAAAATCCTAAGAACATACATAATTACTACTAACTCTAAATTATGAGTAGGATAATTTAACTTATGCAACCTCAACTAGTGAGAGGTATAAGCTATCACTTTTCTATATTGCATCAATACACCAAAGTTATCACTTTTCTATATCACATCAATACACCAAAAACCTACCTTCGAAGCATCAGTATATGCCTCAAAACCTCCACCACTAGATGGTAGCACCAAAATTGGGCTAAAATTCAATCTCTACTTAAGCTCCTCAATTAGTCCACCACATGTCTAAGGAAAACTACCTGCTCCATCCAGAATGCACACTTACTCAACTTCGCATACAATTGTCTCTCCTTCAGAATCTACATCACAATCCTCAAATGTTGCTCATGCTCCTCATAAATCCTTGAATACACCAATATATCATTAATGAATACTACCATAAACTAATCTAGGCACTCCTAAAAAGTCCTATTCACCAATGCCATAAATGTAGTTAATGAATTAGTCAAACCGAAAGGCATCATTAGGAACTTATAGTGGCTATATCGAGTACAAAAAGTTGTCTTGGGAATACAAGACTCAGCTATCCTTAACTGTTAGTATCCTGATCTCAAGTCAATCTTGAAAAATATGATGGCTTCCCTCAGTTGATCTAAAAGATCATTTATCCTTGACAATGGGTACTTGTTTTTCACTATCATCCTGTTTAGTTATTGGTAATCCATGCATAGTCTCATACTAACATCCTTTTTTTCACAAACAACATTGGAGCTCCCTAAGGTGATTTGTTTGGTCTAATAAAGCTCTTTTTTAACAACTCCTGTAATTTCCTTTTTAACTAATGTAATTCAATAGTAGCCATCTTGTAAGGTGTAATAGAAATCAATGTAACCCTTGGAATAGTCTCAATGGAGAAATCAATCTCTAGTTGGGACAATAAACCTGATAAATCATCTAAGAATACCTCAAGAAATTTCCTCACCACAAGAATATCCTCTAATTTAGAACTCACCTCCCTCATATCTATAATATGAGCTACATATGCCTCACACTCGTTCAATATCAACCATGTAGTAGACGAAGTCGAGATCATAAGACTTTATCATCACCTCCTTCACATAACTATCTATTATAGCTTAAGTGCCAACCAATCCATCCAGAGAATCATATCAAACTCCCTTAAATCTGTCAATATCAAGTCAGGTGATAGCTCTATTCTACCAATCCTCATTGGTATTTCCTTTCTTATATTATTTACTATGACATATTCTCTTACTGGTAATGATACTCTAAGGTCATATCCTAATAAACTAACCTCCCCCAAAACTTTAGAGGCAAACTCTAAGCAAATGAAAGAATGCGTAGATCCTGGGTCTACTAACACATAAGCTTTAATTTCAAACAGTGAAATCGTACTAGAAATGACATCGTTGATTGTGGGTACCTCCTCCCTCATCATATGGTATATCCTTGCTTAAGTTTGACTTTATTTTAACAATGTCCCACTAGCACCTGTACCTACTACTGGTTCGTATCCAACTGCCCTACCAACATCTTTGCTATTAGTTCTACCCAAACCTCTACTCAAATAAAGGCTTCATTCTGGCTATGTACTGTCTCCTTTGCCTAACTCCTAAACTCCTCCCTACTGTCGGACAACTCCTCTGTAAGTGTCCCCGCTCTTTATAAATATAACATGCCTGACTGATCCCAGTAGGTCCCTAATATGGTACTCTATGAAATCTCCCTCAGGTAGTATAACTTTGTAATCCTTTAAGTCCTCTATTAAAAGATCCTCTAAACCTCTAACTAGCCCCTTTGTCTGATCCTGCTGATGGTGCATTAGCAGTATTATGTCGTCCTAAATCCCTGCCAGCTCCCTAATCTCCACCAAATCGATAGAAACTACCACTCCTTCTTGATGTGGCATCGGCTCTCTTAGATCCCCCTACACCAGTAGACTATGAATGAGTATCTCTCTACTTAACAGATCAACTCCCCTTTCTTTACTCTTTGATCGTCTCTTTAACTCTCCTATCCTTTTTCCTTATTCTATTGCATCCTTTACTCTGAGTGCAGTCTTTAGTAACTTCTTAAAATTAAAAGTAGCAGCTCCCACACTAAACGAATATATGTCCTTAGACCTTGCTCAAATTAGTAACAACTATCTTCTAGATTTGTCACAACCTCCAATGTATGCTTAGACAATGCTGCAAATCATGAACTCCATCTTCTTTCGATCTTGATATATCCGCAGAGTGTATTTATCTCTAAACTCTCTCTGGAACTCCTATGAATTCATCTCTCATGTCTCAAATGATCTCTTTACTAACTTTCACTAAGTTAATGCATTGCCTTGGAATAAGGAAATGATATAATACAACCTTCTTTCCGAGGTACACTCCAGTCGATCTAAAACTAACTCAATCTATTTCAACCATACCTCAGCCTCCTCAAGATCAGTAGTGCCTCGAAACTCTACTGCATCCATCTTATGAATCTGTTCATATTTACAATCCACCTGCTGCATCATCGATGGTGGCATTGGCACTTCTCCTCCCACTCTATCCATTTGGGCATCCCCCTGATCCGATACATCAAATTACCCAATTCCCTAGTTGAATTAAGGCCAACGTTATCCTCTCCTAAAGCCATCCTATCTAAGACAAAACTTTTTCCTCAATATGTCCTTAGAAATGTAAACCCACTCTCATACCACCCAATATGATGCTCCAAACAAATCTTAAACCACAGTTATTCAAATAGTTCCCAAAACATACCATTTATCATCAAATTCCGCATTAGTTCCAAAAGAGAGTACTGTTTTTCGAATAGAAAAATATTTTATACAACACAATTACCCAAACTGCCATATTAAAAAAATAATCAAATAACTTTATTCAATTAATTTGTTGGCCCAACCTAAACTCCACATTATTAAACCCGTACACTAGGGTTATCAACAATCTCTTGATCTCCTAAAAACAAAATGACAACGGGTGAGTTGCTAATTAGTAAGGATAACCGATCGTACCCTTAAAATTAAATAACTCAATATATAACTATACAGCTTAGTTAAGAGATTAAACATTCATATAATACGAAGATGCACAACATTACTCAGTCTAATTTGAATAATTAACAAACATCTCAAAATTTTACTAAACAATGATTAACACAAATATTAATTTATAACTGTCATTTATGCTCTATCTTATAGTTAACTGAATTACCTAAGCCTTGTTTAACCTAGTAAGCTTATATTGAATAGTCTGTCAACTCATCTCAATTCATCATAATCTCTTGCCAAATGGAAACATAATTAAATGTATAAATATTAGCACAGGATGCCTCAATTTCTCAATCTCTTTTGGTACTCCAGTATTACTCCAGTACCTAATCATCAACACAGGATATCCCAAAGACTCAGGATATCACCGTACCACTCCAGTATCTAGCCATCATCACAGGACATCCCTAAAACTCAGGATGCCCCGATATCTAATCCATGGATAGATACGTAGGCATCACTCGCTCATCTCTAAACACCTATCAATCTATGCCTAATGAATGTAACCTATCCTAGCCAAGACCGGTTCTCAATTTTGACTAATTATTTACAACATAATATCAGCCAATCTCTATTTAATTAACACATTTTAACAAGCAATACATTAAAACGCACTAAAATATAAAAGTGAAACACCTTGTACTTTATTAATTATTTGCAAAATATAATAAACATAATTCACGTATTATTATTAATCATTAATTTAATTAAGATTAATTCAAAATATCATTCACCAAAAACCATTTACGGTACACTATTCTATTAATGCAGTCCAAGGTTATCCTTACCTCAATTTTGGACTCATTTAATTAATTTTCCAATTTACTCCTTTGGACCTTTAGACCTAAACATTACAAAAATTCTATCAGACTAATTTACAAAAAATTTCATCTCAAATACACTTAATAATCCAACATTATTTCCTTTTCCACTTTATTCTTAATTATAAAAATAATATCCTTACTAACCTAGCCACCATAATTACTAAAATACCTTAATTAATTAAAAGTCGTATTTTAACCTCATTCATTTCAATTAATACCAAAAATGTCCTAGAATGTAAATTCCATATTTATCCTTCACTACTTGTATTTCCCATTTTGCCCCTTCATGCAGCTTAAAATTTTAAAAAATGCGATCTTCTTCACCCTCTCCTCTTCTCCTAGCTCCTCTTCTTTTCTCATTTTTCAGCCACACTTTCTCCATTTTTCCCCCTTTCCATGACTTTAATTATTTTCCCAAACAATCAGAATATGCAATCTAACCATAAACTAGTGTAGGATGATCAAAAATCACAAAAAGAAATAAAATAGCAGTTGGAATTTTGCCTATGTCTCAAGAGATTTTGGAGTTGTTAACCTCCATAACTTCCTCTCAATTTTCTGTAAAACAAACAAAAGGAGAGAACCTATGAGAGAAATGTCACATGCGGGAGAAAGAATGGTGCTCTAGACACTTACCAACTAGAAAGGTTGAGAGAAAAATAAAGAAGAAGGTTGTTTCATTGGTGAGCGTTGTTGTTTGTTTTATTTCTTTATGGGCGTTACAAAAACCATCTAGATCCCAAACCGCCTAAAGAAATCCCTCTCAAAGGGGTTTTCTCACTAGTTGGGCTGCTTTGTCCCGAGGTGAACTTGGCAATGTGATTCACCCTAAGTTCAATGAGACATCACTCTTCTTTCCTTCAAGAAACAATATTTTGCAAAACCATGTATCTTTAACGAAACATTTGTGGTTCACAAAAGCCAATTACTTCACTGGGAGGTTTGTTTTTTATGCTAAGGCAATATCTATGCTCAAGGACAAAGCCAAAGCCAAGCTTGAGGCTAGGCCAACTACTATTGAGGTATTGTCATGTTTTATTTGGAAATGTTGCATGAATGCAACAAGAGCGGCATCAGTGATACCAAAAACATCCATTATGGTCTCGACATTGAATCTTATAGGACACGTACAAAGCCAGTCATATCTAGTGCTTTTATGGGGAATTCCTTTTTGTGCGCAACTATTATGGCGGACCCTAGTGCACAAACAGAATTGGTAGACCTTTTGCATGTAGCCATTAATCTTTGTATACTACATTAGAAGTACTTTTAGCTATGTTTTCTTTAGCAATGAACTAAAAATCATTGCTAAATGATTAATCATTGCTAAAAGTCTTAACACTTAGAAGCGTTTCTGTAGCGCCCCGCTCCCGCCGACCCGTCCTCGACATCGAGAGGGATGTCCGAGCTCGTGCCCGCGCGAGCGGCATGCTAGGGTGGTCGGTCAGTCCATCCATTCGGTAAAAATTGCCGATCAATGCAGTATCCGATCGGCAAAGGCGTGCGGAATAAGAAAACTGCTCGGCCATTAGTGTTTTTAAAACCAAAACAGTACATGTAAAGCATTACCGAGC
>JANKYE010000225.1:17563678-17575235 GCA_032467995.1 Erythroxylum dillonii
ACACATATATGAATGACAAAAAGCATGCAACCCTTTTTAACCAGAGTTTTGAAATTCGTACCGTACCGATCGAACAACTGTACAAAAACAAGTGTTCCAGTATCGGTCTTGTGTACTGGTTTGTACTAGCCTGTTTTGGTTGGTACTAGTTGGTATTTAAAATACCGACCGATCCTAAAATTTTTAAAATTTTCAGGGGTATTTTTGCAAAAATAAATTTCTTAAAATCCCTCCCGCGATTACCTATTGCTACATCTTCTTCATTTTCTTTTTCTCTTCATTTTCTCTCTCATACTCTCACTCTCTCTTTTATACAAAAAATCAAATTAATCTAAAACCCCCTCTCTCCCATGCCCACGCCCGACATAGCTCTCCTTCTTCTTCCTGTCATTATTTTCTCTCTCCCACTCTCTCTTCTTCACTGTCGCTAGTCGCCACCACTCCCTCTCCAGCCGTCTGCTGACCACCACCGCACCCCCAGCAACTGTCCGTCGGCACCCACCAGCCCACCACCACCCTATGCCAAATCTAAAATCTAAAATAGATCCAAATCCAGATCCAAACCCGACCCGAACCAGCATTGATTTGATTTTTTAGTTTTTGGTTATATTTTTTGCTTTTATATTTGCAAAACAAAATCATTTTATTTGGTTATTTGTATATTTTTATGGAAATTTTTGGAAATTATTGAAAATGAAAATTATTTATGTATGTTTTGTAATTTTTGAATTGGAATTGTTGGAAATAAATTTGTGATGGTTAAAATTGTTGGTTGTTGGAAATGAAATTGTTTAGTTGTTGGAAAGGAAATTTTTTGAAATTTAGAAATAGAAATTGTTTAGGTATGTTTTGTGATGTTTGAAACTTTGAATTGAAATTGTTAAAAATTGTTGAAAATAGAATTGTTGAAAATTATTGGGAATGGAAAATGTTGGAAATGGAAATGGAAATTGTTTATATATCTTTTGTAATGGTTGAATTGAAATTCTTGGAAAATGTTAGAAATGAAATTGTTGAAAATTATTGAAATTAAGAAATGAAAATTGTTAGAAATTGTTGAAAATGAAAATTATTTATGTATATTTCATTATTTTGCGAATTGTGAATTTGTGATGGTTGAAATTGTTGGTTGTTGAAAATGAAATTGTTGGTTGCTGGAAATGAAATTGTTGGTTGCTACAAATGAAATTGTTGAAAATTTGGAAATGGAAATTATTTATGTGTGTTTTGTGATGTTTGAAACTTTGAATTGAAATTGTTAAAATTGTTAGAAATGGAATTATTGAAAATTATTGAGAATGGAAAATGTTGGAAATCAAAATTGTTTATGTATATTTTATAATGGTTGAATTGAAATTGTTGGAAAATGTTAGAAATGAAAATTGTTTGAAATCGTTGAAATTAGAAATTGTTTATGTATATTTCATTATTTTGTGAATTATGAATTTGTGATGGTTGAAATTGTTGATTGTTGGAAATAAAATTATTGGTTGTTAGAAATGAAATTTTTGGAAATTTGGAAATGAAAATTGTTTATGTATGTTTTGTGATATTTGAAACTTTGAATTGAAATTGATAAAAATTGTTGGGAATGGAATTGTTGAAAAATATTGGGAATAGAAAAATATTGGAAATGGAAATTATTTATGTATGTTTTGTTATGGATGAATTGAAATTGTTGGAAAATGTTAGAAATGAAATTGTTGGAAATTGTTGAAATTAATAAATGAAAATTGTTAGTAATTGTTGAAAATAGAAGTTGTTTATGTATATTGCATTATTTTGTGAATTGTGAATTTATGATGGTTGAAATTATTGGTTGTTGGAATTGAAATTGTTTGTGTACGTTTTGTGATTATGTAAATCATACCCTTCAACTTGATCTTCATCTTTGAAACTTTGAATTGAAATTGTTCGAAATTGTTAGAAATGGAATTGTCGGAAATATAAATTGTTTATGTATGTTTTGTGATTGTTGGAAATAGAAATTGTTAATGTATGCTTTATGTAAATATGTTTGTTGAATAATTGAATTGTTAGTTTTTGACTTATAGTGAATTTTGTTCAATGAAATTGAATTGTATATGATGTATGAGTTATATTGTGTAAGATGAACGTACGTATTAGTGTAATGAAATTATGTGTTCTTTATTTTGATATATGTATTCATTTATTTTTACAAATAAATGGAAGGAAGTTCAAGTACTTTTAATCAAACCACTTCAGAAAAATACAGTGATCCAGCTTGAGCTCATGTTGCATTGGTTCCCGATATGAGGAATCATACTATTTTCTTGTTTTGTAACAAGCATTTGAATGGTAGAGGAATAACCCGATTAAAAAAGTATTTAGTTGGGGTTAAAGGAGATGTGGAACCATGTAAAAAAGTAAGCCATGATGTGAAGTTACAGATGAAAACTTTGCTTGAAGAATATCAGCATGAGAAAAATAAAAGAGAAATGTTGAATTTTGAAATTGGTAATAGAACTTCATTTATTGGTTTTTGTGATGATTGTGGAAATGTTGAAGGTGATAGTGGTAGTAGTAATGGTAGTGGTAGTGTTCCATCCCAAGCCCAACAAGAAGATAATGTTACATCTGCACCTAATGTTGTGAAAAGAAGAAGGTAGGTGACTAGTTTATTTGCATCACGAACAACTCCTAGAGCTTAATCTTCAATTTGTAGTGTAATGCAATCAAGAGAAGTGGCTCATAATGTCAATATGACAATAGTTAGATGGTGGTATGATACAGGTTTATCATTCAATGCTTCCCAGTCTTATTATTATTAACCTATGGTGGATGTAATAGCTTCTTATGGTCCGGGATACAAAGCACCTTCGATTGATGAATTAAGAGGTAAACTTTTGAATTGCTCAGTTTCTAAAATTAAAAGTTACTTGGCTGAAAGAAGAGTGAATTAGGCTACTTTTGGGTGTTCAATCATGTGTGATATTTGGACAAATAGGAGACAAGAGCCTATTATTAATTTTTTGGTTTATTCTACAAATGACTCAATGTTTTTGAAGTTTACTGATGCATCTGGCCTTATTAGAAATATTGATACTTTATTTAAGATATTTGATAAAGTTGTGAATGAAGTGGGGCTAGAAAATATTGTTCAATTTATTACTGACAATGATTTCGCTTATAAAGCGGCAAGAAAAAGGTTACAGAACAGGTATAATTCTTTTTTTTAATTCTTTGTGTTGTACATTGCATTGACCTAATGTTGTAGAATATAGCGAATCCTATGTATTTTCCTATTATTAATGAAACTGTGTAAAAAGCTAAAAAGGTGACCAAGTTTATCTATAATCATGCATGAGTTTTAAATTTAATGAGAAAGGAATTTACCAATGGTAAGAATTTGTGTCGTCTCTGTGCGTCAAGATTTGCAACAAATTTCTTATCACTTTAGTCTTTTGTTTCAATGGAAAAAGAGTTAAGACAAATGTTTACAAGTAATAAGTGGGTTGTATCTCAGCATGCTAGGTCTAATGCTGGATTGGAAGTTTCCAGTATTATGTTGGATTGGAAGTTTCCAGCATTATATTGGAAGATAAAGAATTTTGGTCTCGATTTCAATTTGTTATCTGAGTTTGTGAGCCTTTGGTAAGGACGTTTCGCTTGGCTGATAGTAAAGAAAAATCAACAATGAATTTTTTTTAACGTCATGGAAAGAGCAAAGGAAGCAATCAATGCCAATCTGAAACACAGGCCTTCTTTATATAAACCTTATCTTTCAATCATCAATGAGAGATGAAAAAGACAATTTTCTTCTCCTTTGTTTGCAGTTGGGGCATTTTTTAATCTTATTGTATATTTCAGACCAAATTTTACAAAGAAAGTTGAAGTTAGTAGAGGAATGTTAATCACTGTTACAACAATTGTTAACCATGAAATGATGCAAGATCTTTTAAGCTCACAAATATAGTTTTATAAGCTGTTTTTTGGGATTATTAATTGCTATTCGACAAAGAACAAAACTTTCTTCAAATATTAGTTATTTCTTTTATCTTATTTGTTGGAAATTAATTATCACTTTATTTTATTTATAACACTACTTTTGCTCCCTTACAATTTACAGCTTCTTGGTGGAATCAATTCTAAAGTGGTGTTCCAAAATTGCAAAGGTTTGCAATATGGATTTTAAGTCAATATGTGAGTGCAACGGACTGTGAATGAAACTGAAGAAATTTGAATTCATTCATTTTAAGAAAAAGAATAGATTGAAGCATAAGAGATTGAATAACTTGGTATTCGTTCGTTATAATTTAAAGCTTCGAGAAATGTATGTTATTATCATTATTAATTCCGATATAATTTTTTATAGTTTTCTAATAATTAAATGTTATTGTTTACTAGGAGTCTTAATAACACAAGTAGTTCAACAGATCCAATATCTTTTGATAATATCGATCTTTTGGCTGATTGAGTTTCTGAGGAACCAGATTTGATATATGTGATTGATTTGAAAAATAATCTTGGTTGGAAAAACATTCAGATGTCATTTGGTGCATTGAATTTGAATGATAATGATGATGAGGCTCCTCTTAATGATAAAAATTTTGTACCAAATGATAACGGGGTTAGTGTAGTTATAGCGGGTATCCTACCGTAGGTGATTGAATGAAGTTCTAGGTTTTTGTTTTTCCTCTTCTTTTAATTTTATTTATATTTGATGTATATGTTAAATTCTATATATATAATGTAATTGTAAATGTCTTTTTTATATAAAATTCACTTCTACTTGGTTGATTCCTTATCATGAACTCTTATGGTAAATTGTAATAGTTTGAAAGCTAAGGATATTTACTAATATTTTTATTGGATGTTCATTATCTTTTTAGGTAACTATTATTTATTATATAATGAAATTGTAATATTTTAAATACTTTGTATTATTCTTAATTTTATATTTGTATGATGATAATTGTCTTTTTCACATTAATTGTGGTTACTATTTATATGTGAAATATTTGAAAATTATTGTCATTTCATATCAATTGTGATTATTATTTATTATTACATTTTTTAGAAACATGGTTAATGTACACTTGTAAAGTATACAGTACAACTGTACAATATGACAATGAATTACTTTGTAATTTCTAAAAAAATTTAGAAACTATCTTATAAATTTAAAAAATTACCCGAAAAAAGCACCCAGTATTGACCGATAGGCTTAAAAATAATTCATCTGATACCAAGTCCAATATGTAAGTTTTATCTCCTAATTATTAGTATGGTCCATTTAAAAAGTTGTAACCCTACCCACTAATTGTGTCGCCCATAATCCCTATTGCTTGTCTCTATGATGGCCAAAGACAGGTATGTAGTTGGTTATGTTTCCGTTTAAAACCAACGTCGGTTTCTAGTCCTATTCTCACCGAACATCAAGCGTACACCATCTAGCTTGCTTCAGGAAGAGGATAGAAACTCAAACCACTCAGAGATCATGAGGCTCTTCGTCGGCAATGGCTGGAGGTTCGATTATGCTTCCGTTGTACATATATATATATATATATATATATATATATATATGGTTTTACGCATATATCCTTATGTAAATATTTTTGTATGAGATGCCTGCATGCTGTGGTTAATTTTTCATTTGGTATCAAAGCCTCTCATGCCTCTGTCTTGCTATATAATTCGATGAAAACAATAGTCTTTGTTTTGCTCTGTTTTTAGGTTACGTTTTCTGCCGAATATATATGTTGAGGTTGTTTAATTTTTTCGATATTTTTGAATCTCCTTAAAACGTTAGACTCGTGTTGTTGTGCTTCCTGGAGCGTTCGACAGTGACAAAAAACAATAGTTATAGCGGGTATCCTACCGTAGGTGATTGAATGAAGTTCTAGGTTTTTGTTTTTCCTCTTCTTTTAATTTTATTTATATTTGATGTATATGTTAAATTCTATATATATAATGTAATTGTAAATGTCTTTTTTATATAAAATTCACTTCTACTTGGTTGATTCCTTATCATGAACTCTTATGGTAAATTGTAATAGTTTGAAAGCTAAGGATATTTACTAATATTTTTATTGGATGTTCATTATCTTTTTAGGTAACTATTATTTATTATATAATGAAATTGTAATATTTTAAATACTTTGTATTATTCTTAATTTTATATTTGTATGATGATAATTGTCTTTTTCACATTAATTGTGGTTACTATTTATATGTGAAATATTTGAAAATTATTGTCATTTCATATCAATTGTGATTATTATTTATTATTACATTTTTTAGAAACATGGTTAATGTACACTTGTAAAGTATACAGTACAACTGTACAATATGACAATGAATTACTTTGTAATTTCTAAAAAAATTTAGAAACTATCTTATAAATTTAAAAAATTACCCGAAAAAAGCACCCAGTATTGACCGATAGGCTTAAAAATAATTCATCTGATACCAAGTCCAATATGTAAGTTTTATCTCCTAATTATTAGTATGGTCCATTTAAAAAGTTGTAACCCTACCCACTAATTGTGTCGCCCATAATCCCTATTGCTTGTCTCTATGATGGCCAAAGACAGGTATGTAGTTGGTTATGTTTCCGTTTAAAACCAACGTCGGTTTCTAGTCCTATTCTCACCGAACATCAAGCGTACACCATCTAGCTTGCTTCAGGAAGAGGATAGAAACTCAAACCACTCAGAGATCATGAGGCTCTTCGTCGGCAATGGCTGGAGGTTCGATTATGCTTCCGTTGTACATATATATATATATATATATATATATATATATATGGTTTTACGCATATATCCTTATGTAAATATTTTTGTATGAGATGCCTGCATGCTGTGGTTAATTTTTCATTTGGTATCAAAGCCTCTCATGCCTCTGTCTTGCTATATAATTCGATGAAAACAATAGTCTTTGTTTTGCTCTGTTTTTAGGTTACGTTTTCTGCCGAATATATATGTTGAGGTTGTTTAATTTTTTCGATATTTTTGAATCTCCTTAAAACGTTAGACTCGTGTTGTTGTGCTTCCTGGAGCGTTCGACAGTGACAGAAACCGTGTGGGAGGAAGGGACGATGATGGTCGTACGGAAGGCGTCGATGGTGCCACATATAGAGCGTTGCATGATTGGGTTTGATATATCGCGTGCGCATCGCCTGGCCTTCCTCATCCCACCACCGGCCTTCCCGCAACGTTTGGCGGCTTCTAGACGTCAAACAAGTCAGGGCTCTGACTGTTTTCAGCCAGGTCACGCCCGACCCAGCTGGAAGTTGAAAACGATGAATTTTCGTATCTTTTTTTAATTATTAAAATTAATGTTGTTTTAATATTAGTAATAATTTTGGTTACTTCAAACCTAACCTATGAGTTATGATTTTATTTATAAAATCATTTTTTTGGGTATTAATATTTTATGAAAAATATTGATTTTAATTATGTATGTCTTTTGATTATTTGCTTAAACATGCATATGATGATTATTTAATTTTGCACAATTACATGTGATTAATTGAAAATTTTGTGTGTATAAATTCATGATTATTATACAGCAAAAATTAGATTAAATATTTTGTGCATTATTATTAAATTTATTTGCGTTATTTATGACTTGATGCAAATATTTAGGCTTTAATTTAAAGGTTATAATAATGCTAATGATCATATGATTTTAATTAATTGGGAATAGTCACAGCATGTCAAATTAGTTATAATTATATATTTAGCTTTAAGATCACATTAAGACATAAATTGTAATTAATTGTATATGATATAACAAAATCTACCAACAGGAATTTTATTATAATTGTATAATTAATTAGGATAAAATATAGGATTATATTTCTTAATTTACCCGCAGGAATTAAGAAAAGGAACATAATTCTTTAGTTTTATCATAACGTTTCGAATGAATCTAATTGAATAATGCTTTAGCCCACAGGCAAGTCTTATGTCAGTAGATTCATCTATTAAATGCATGATATACATTGGTAAATCATGAATTATTATTGGTCTCAAAATATATATAACGAGCACATATTTTTATTTCTCAGTTTGCAATTACTCCAACATTTAATATTCAATGTGATATTCATGAATTGAGAGGTGACAACTATAAGGTTTGGAAGGAGAGAATTCTGCTTTATTTAGGCTGGATGGATATAGAATATGTTATTAGGAAGGCCAAACCATCGAGTACGACTGAGACCAGCACTCTAGAAGCTATTGCTTTTTATGAAAGGTGATGGAGGACCATCTCCACAAGTTTTGAAGGACTTAGAAGCCATGGGATTTGATGAAAAAGATGAAGACAATGAAACTCAAGGTGAAGACAATGATCTGGGTGAAGAACAAGGTAAAGTTGGCATGGATTTAATGCTTAAGTTCCAAGCTAACTTCGGCCCATTTGGTGATCACAAGGCAGCTGTTTTAACTCCTTAAATTGACATTTGAAGACTTTACTTTATGCTATTTGTATTACTGTTTTGGCTGGTTGACATTTTATATTTCCGAATTAGTTTGTTTTGTTGTTTTGGTCTGACTGTGTTGAACTACCCTTTTGGTCTCCCATCTTCAAGTTATTTGGAGACTTAAAGGTGAGTTTTAGTGTTGGGTTTAGTTTCGGTTTAGGGGCAATTGAAGAGACATGAACCGGTTGACTTGTTGGTTTACTTTCCTTATAAGCTATCCCAAAATCTAGCTAATGACAATATTCATAACTTATCAAAAACAAATCCAGATTTTGAGAGTTTTTCTCTTAAATCTTTTAGCAGGAAATTGTCTGGGCTTTTTTTTTTGTTTTCTTCCAAAAAACAATTGGGTTTGATTATTTTTTCAAAAATAATATAAATTTGTTCGTTGTTGTTGATAATTCCTGTGTCGATTGAATCTGCCCGCCCATTTTAGAATCTATCCTATGAAACAGGTTGAATTCGTTTGATTGAAATTCCAAAGCCATGTTTTAGAGCACATCCTAAACTACAAATTCAAATCGAGAATCACCAAAAATCAATTTCCCTATCATCCAAAATGCCCTACTGAATCTTATCCCATTGCCTAGAATTTTCCCGTCGCCCAGCCAGGTATGCCTGCACTAAAACCACCATAACTCACTCGTCCCTTAACCAAATTGTCCAATTCTTGTGTCTAAACTCATTAGAACAAAAAGTTATACAACTTTCCCTTCTACACCAAATCCTGATTCTGTCTCTATTTTTCCAGAAAATGACCTAAAAGCCGCCACCAGTTTTCTACCCGAGAAGAACAAAAGTTCTCCAAACTTTGTCACTTCTCCAAACTTTGTCGAATCATTTTCAATTCTTTCCCAATTTTTTTCGAGATGTTCCTGCATCTTATTTTGGTATCAGATCCCATATCTGGGATGTGTCTTTGATCATTAACCACGTCTGGACCGAGCTCACACGATCTGGAGAAGCTCTTTGCAAAGTTGGATGAAATGAGTGTCAAAATCGACAAGTTTGATGCGTTCCGGAAGGAGATCCACGTAGCCAAGGCTAAGGAGGCAGCATATGCAACTTGGGGAACGTTTAATGCACCTGGTGAGACATCTCAAGCCAACCTATCCGTAGAAAAAGAGTTTGGTGATGAGACAAATGATTCTTGTGCTCCTGAACGTGACGATAGCATTAGAATTAGTGGTTTGGCCCTAAAAGGAAGGGGGAGAGGCCCTCATTTTTTGCTGGCTGTATGGTCCCTATTAGGAATGTGTTTCCACCTAGAAATGATAGGAATGATGATCTAAGCATTAAGATAGACATTCCTGAATTTTTGGGTAAACTTGATACCGATGTGTTTAGCGAATGGTTGTACACTGTTGAACGCATTTTTGAATTGAAAGAGGTTCCGGAGGAGAAGAAAGTCAGATTGGTGGCTATGAAATTCAAGGGGTATGCTGCCCTTTGGTGGGATAACTTGCAAAAGAAAAGGCTTAGAGGTGGGCTGCCTAGAATTACTACATAGAATAGGATGAAAATTGAGTTAAAAGAGACATTTGTGCCTCCTCAACATAACAGCAAATGTTAGATAAGATGTTTGGGTTGAAGCCAAAAAGAAGGCAAGTTGAAGACTATGTGATGGAGTTTGACCAATTCCTTTTGAAGTGTGGATTGGAAGAAAGTGAAGAGGTAGTTATCACACGGTTTGTCAGGGGACTTGACATTGGATTGCAAAACTTTTTAAAGGCTTATCCTTTTGACACTTTGAGTGAAGTCAAAAGACTTGCCTTTAAGGGTGAGATTAACTTGAAATCTATCAAGCCAACATTACCCAAACCGAGCCATAACTTTCCCTAAAGAACCAGCCCACTTACACCACCAATAAAGCCTAATTTTCCTACACCACAAACAACTCCACAAAGAGCCTCACCTTCCCAACCAAAGCCACCATCCACCATTTCACCAACACAATTCACTCCTAAACTCTACACTCCAAAAACTCCTCACACTCCACCAGTCCCTAAACCCAAGTTAAGATGCTTTAAGTGTCAAAGCTATGGTCATTTTAGTGCCGAATGCCCCAACCGAGCTATCATGACCATTCGAGAGATGGAGGCCATTGATCAAGAGGTGGAATTGGAGATAGAAAATGAACTTTTTGGGGAATTTCAAGAGGGGGCGAGAGTCAAGAGTTGGTGGTCGAATATGCAAACAATGAGGAGGTCCAGGCTGAAATGTTAGTGTTGTGTAGATTGTTGAATAGTGAGAATGGTGGAGAAAAAAATCATTTTTTCACACCACTTGATAATCGGTAGAAAGAAGTGCAAAGTTGTGGTTGATAGTGGAGCTTGTGAAAATGTAGTTTCAAATGAGATGGTTGATAAGTTGAAGCTCAAGACCGAGCCTATTCCGAACCCCTAGAAGCTCACTTAGTTGGATAAGAAGCATGAGATTCGGGTTAGTAGAAGATGCTTGGTACCGTTTGCAATTGGTGGCTACAAGGATGAAGCTTGGTGCGATGTAATTCCCATGAGTGCATGTCACTTGCTCTTGAGAAGGCCTTGGCTATTTGACCGTGATGTTAGCCATCAAGGTAGAGCAAATAAACACACATTAGACCACATGGTTAGGAGGTTTATTTTAACTCCATTGAAACCGGTTGCACCTACAAGGGTTGAAAATGAACAAGTTTTGTTGAGTGTTGAAGAAAGGAAAGCAATTAGGGATGAATTGCCAAGTTTTGATCTGATTGGGGTAGAAGATGACAAAAAGCCGAGAACTCCCATTCCACAAGTTGTCCAAGAGTTGATTGAGTTGTATCCAACTGTGTTCCCAAAAGAACTTCCTAAGGGGCTGCCCCCTTTGAGGACATACAACATCAAATCAATTTTGTTCCAGGAGTCGTTATTCCACATAAACAATTCTACCAAATGAGTCCAAAAGAAGGTGAAGCATTGAGAGCTATTGTTGATGACTTGTTGGCCATCTATATCTCCTTGTGTAGTTCTAGCCTTTGTTGTACCAAAGAAAAATGGGAAGTGGCGGATGGTTATTGACTCACGGGTAGTGAACAAGATTACGGTCAAGTATAGGTACCCCATTCCTAGACTTGATGACATG
>JANKYE010000225.1:17684448-17695089 GCA_032467995.1 Erythroxylum dillonii
TTCAAGTCAATAATAGAATTGCTAGCTTCAGCCTTGAACAAACACATACCTGACTGTTCTCCGAGTTAATTTCCAACTGGGCAACTTTATCATTTAAATATCCACACTGAGCTTTCTGGCCTTCCAACTCTTTCAGCATTTCTTTCAACTTCAATTGTAGATGACTATTTTCTTTTTCTAGAAGCTAGGAGCCAGCAAATATCTTAAAGACTTTGAAAGACACATTTGAGTGTTGAGGATGAAAAGAAAAGTTGGCTAATCATAATAGAAACAAAGTAATCAGTTAAGAAGTATGATATACAAATAGGAGAGTAATTACCTCAGACCTTGCGACTAGGTTATGCTTTGCCTCAGCAAAAAGGTCTTGATTCTGTTTGAACTTTTTCTCAAATGCATAGTTTTCAGTCTCTCTCAATTTCTGTTGCCTTTCTATTTCTGCAGTAAGATTGTCCACCTGTTTTTCTAACTTCCGACATAAACTTTCATAGTCAAATTCTTCTTTTAGCTTTACAACGTTTACTATCTTCATGGCCTGCAAAAATATATTAAGGGAGTTAATAAACCCTCACCATATCAAGCCATATATAATGACAGCTTTTGAAAAGTTTGAAATGATAGACTAAAACTGTGAAAGAAATTGAAGAGCGTCAGAACTTAACAGCTCATTTTACTTTACACCAAAAAAAAAAACTTAATAGCTCATTTTCTCTTTTAGTTACTTTGATATGAGACTTGCAAAACAATTTACATAATAAATCCCTCATGACTCACCCGTTGACCAAACATGATTGTGCTGGCAGTCTCTGCATGATGTCGCGCAGATGGTCCAATTGTTATAATGAGTGACGTCCTTGCAGAGCCTATAATTAGATGTAACAATGCTAAGGATGACAGTTAAAAGACTTGAGTTAACCGAGGGAAGTAGCACAACAAATTGACAGAAAAAAGTTAAGCAAGTTTCATATAGCAGTCAATAATTTTAATAAACAGTTGGACCACATAGCACTGAAGCATCAAAAGATGCAGCCCCATCAAAATGAATTTGCACTATATGAAATTGGATAATCTACAAGTGACTGCAATTCAAAGGCATTTAAGCCATCAAACACTAGAAGTGAAAACTACGGTGCTCAACTGCACTAACGATATATTGCAAAGAACCCCAACTGAAAGTTACATTCTTCTTTCAGCTGAATCCATTTTGCAATAGATCTAATACATAGTTAAGCTACTTAGAAGTGACTATTCTTCTCTCAACGAGGGAAATTAAAAACTTCGATATTAAGCCTTCAAAGAAAATTCCTGAAATTTTAGTAAACTTTGCACATACAGGAAAAAGAATATAAAGAGAAAAAGATATAAGAGACAATTGGTTTTGACCTCCAAATGAATCACGCAACAATCGGGTCAGCTTAGAATCCCGTGTAGGTATATGGGGACTGTTTTCAGCCAATGCATTGATACATTTGCCTAGGGATGTGAGGGAAAGATTAATAAACTTCGCCTCTTCAAGCAATTGGCCTTCACTTCCTGCACCATGAAACAATTAAACAAGCAGTTAATGATTATAAGTTTCAGTTGGGGAATGTCAATTTTGAGATTCTATCCATGTAACCAGATAAAATGCATTAATATTAGATATTCTGCAATATATGATGGATTTTTTTTAAAATTAGTTGAAAGATAAACAAGCAGAACAGTTGATATCGAAAAGGACATCATCATATGATCCTAGACGTACCAGATTTGTCGAGTCTCTCAGATCCTGCAAGATCCACAATCAGCAACTTGCTCTTTCTAACTCGAGGAATGTCATTACCACCAGTCAAATCACTTGATCTATCTTTATCCCGTGGAACTATTTCATCTTCTACATCCTGATGGATGGGCCTTCGTACATACACCTATAAGGCCAGATAAGTTCGTTTACTCGAGCACTGTACTATTCAAGAAGCTTTGTGAAACATTCTTGAAAGTGTACATGTATTTGCCAAGATATTTGAATATTCAACAGCATATGTACCATCAAGATCGCATGACTCCGTGAAGATTCTGTGTTCTGTTTTGTATTAGCTGCACGGCGGTTTACCTCACCAATTTGCAGTAGCTCAATAAAGTGATTCAGATTCTGGATTTTCACTACGGTAGCACCTGGCAATGACACTTCCCCAGACCTCGGATCTTCATTAATAGGAAGATTAATTTTCTCTGGGGCAAGCAAATCTTGTATAGATTCCATATACAACTGAAGCAAGAATATGAGATGCGAATGAGCTAGTGATCATTTCCACCAGAAAACTAGGATGATCAGTCACTTGAAACCAAAGTATGCTTTTGAGTTGGCATCATAGATGATCTCAAGAATGAATGAAACTGGTCCTATTTGTAGGCAGACAAAAATGGAAATACCAAAAACATTAAGAATAAACACAATTCTGAGGTAAGCTTTTGCATAAGTCAAATCCAACCATAGCTTACAATTAAAAGAATATATAGAACATTTCTTTATTTCAAATGTATATGTCAAATAGACAAAGTATGTCCTATAATTTTCAATACCTCATCCAAACAAACAAACAAAAACAGATTTCATTACCTGCAAATAAGAGATTTCCACACTGTCAGTGCTAATCGTGCTATTAATTATATCCTCTAGAGCCCTAACCATGATCCCACGCTCAGATACATCATCTCTGCCTAGTCTTGCAACAGTATATGTTTTCCCTGTACCAGTTTGACCATAGGCCATAACAGTCCCATTGTATCCATCCAACACACCCTGGAAAAGTATATGAAAGTCGATGATGTACAAGAGGATCTATACTTTAATATACACATAGTACATATTTTCTTTCACAACCCAACCTACTAAACATAAAAAATCACTATCATAGTTCATCTAAAATATATAATCGCATTTCTCTTAGAAAAAAAACTAACAAATCAATAAATTGTTACGTTGAAACTTCAGCAGTGATTATCACTGTAATATAGCAACCCGAAGCTTCCTTCTTCACCTACCTCAACAACAGGTTTTGCTACCGCTTCATAGATACGTTTTTGAGAGGCAGTGTCTGCAAAAACTTCATCAAACTTGTAGGATTCAGAGCTCCAATTGTTTTTCCTAAATTTCAACCTGTTCAGCTGCAATAAGAAACAAACTTACTTCAATCTCAGGGTTTTGTGGATATCATTTTCAAAAAAGTATTCAGATGAGTAGAGACAGATATTTAGCAGTTCATTAACAGGATGCATAACCATGCACTACAACCAAAAGAACAAATTCTCATTAACAAGATAAAGGGATGCGCATTTAGTTCTCAAGGTTAAGTTTGAATTACCTCAGGCTGCAACTCAACACAGTCAGCGAAATCAGCATCTAAAATCAGATCTTCGGCATTTTTGGGTCGTAGTCTCACAGCAACTCTCACCCTTCCGGGATCTGCTAAGGAGAAAAATGCTAAGTAATACAATGATTAGATTATATCCAACTTATCATGATTTGTGATTATGGTACATAGTAGGAAAATGTCATATCTTCCGTTTGACAAACAAGAACCAGGATAAAAAACAGAGACTATTCAATGTAATACAACTTAGCAACTAGCCGACAACATTAGACGTACAACTACAGGAAAACATGAACTCATAAAATCAAGAATTCAAGTAAACTGTAATTGAAGTTTCACAATATCATTCTAAATTTGACAACAATAATCTATCACAATGCACAAGAAGGAAGCAAAAGGACACGATAGAATTTCAAAAAAACAAAAAACTCTGGTTTGAATATTTTTCGAACTTCTTCGCCACTTGTATCCACTGCATGCTTTAGTTCCAGAAACAGAGGAAGAAGGAAGAACTGAAAACAAGTAACAAAAGAATGGCAAAAATAAAATTAAGATAGCGAAACAGTAACTACAGGGTTTACAGTAAAGGAGAAGACCTAGAACACTGAATTCAAGCATTGACATTGAAAAAAGGTTAACGTTTAATATTTTCCCGCAAAAAGCAACAAAAGAAAACAGCGAAGAAAAGAAAAAAGGAAACCAAATGTACGAAAACTTAATTAGGAAACGCAACAAGCTAACATCACAAGAACGATAGTAATAAGCTTTCAGCAGATCTTCTAATGTGAGAGGCAGAGAGAGACCGTTGTCGAAGTGGAAGTCAGAGGAGGAAGAGAGAGAGTGAGAGCGAGAAGTAGGAGTAGGAGTAGTAGAGCGCCGCGAAGAAGCATGAGTAGCCTTAGACCGAACTGCCTGAGCATTTACAGCCCTAGAAGAATAAGAAGAAGGAGTCGAAGCTGAAGATCCATGAGGCGGAAGCTGGGCCTGTTGTTGTTGTTGTCTAGAAGCTCTCATGGAAGCCATTAACGGTTTCACCAACTACACTCTTCTTCTTGGAAGAGCGAGCGAGAGCGAGAGCGAGAGCGCGAGCATTAGAACCGAAACCACAGAGGGAACGAAAATGTGAGAAAAATGGAACAGGCAGAGCGTCTCGGCATTTATAGAAACTTGTTTCTCTCTCTTGTGTTTGCTCTAATGAATTAGTTTATCATTTGAGTTTCTTTAAGAAAATATTCTTATTAGTTGGACCGTTGTTTTCTAGAGAGAGAAAAGTTCGAGGCCGGCACGACATGAGTTCCCGCGTTTGGTGGCTACGGCCTACGGGACGGCAAGTTTATCATTATATATGTACGCGATTGGTGAGAAGTGAGTGGCGACGGCTCCATCTTTTCAAAAAATTTTAAGAAGTTTCTTTCTGTTTCTTATGTCTCAAGTAGGCTTGCTAACATTAGTTAATTTGTGCAAAACAAAATCTGCTAAAACTGCACCGTTAATAAAACGAATGGGATGCGACAGTATACGGAATATCTATGGTCGTTGCAGATAAATTAATGGAGGGGGGTGTAGAATCAGATATTTGGCGATTTGAATGTGAACATTGTAAGAAAGACTGCAAGTTTAAGATAAAGTTTCCCTCTATAATCGCCACTAATTGGGCATTCATATAAATATAATATCGCTGCTTGCTCCAAAAGGAAACTGAAGCAAGGAATCGGACAACTTCACAATTTACAGTAACACAACTAAAACAAATTCAAATAAAGTGCAGCTTGGACATATTTCCCATAATTGTTGGATTTGTGACAGATTGCGTTAGCGTTTGATTGGAAAACGTTGTACAGAGTGGAGAGCACATATTTTTGGACGCTTTCGTGTCTTGTTCCAAAGTTGTTGAGTGGAAAGCACATACTTTTTGTCAAATAATTCCCGAGTTGTCTGTGCAAACATGAGATACCTTCTTTTCTTTTCTTATCAAATTTTGAGCCCTGCTGTGCTGTTCTACTTTTTTTTTTTTTCCCAAGGGAAGACTAAACCGATTACACAACAAATCTCGGGAAATAGATTTTCGACATATCTTCTAGGAGCAATACATGATACCTAATATATGGAAGGTCAAAATAAGTATTGTCGAGCGCAAAATGCTCAGCATAACCCGCTAACCAGTCCGCACAACGGTTGCTCTTACGGTAGATGTGCCGATGGATTACCGTCTAATTCCGCGCAAATAACTCATGGATCCCTTGAACAATGAGGTTATGAATCGAGGATCGGTTGGCCAAGAAGGAGAGGAGGTGGAGGGCCACAGCCGACTCAACTTCTAATTCAATCCGACGAAACCTGAGATTCCACGCGAGCGTGAGCCCTATAAACACACCTCAGAGTTCCGCAAATACCGAAGAGCACCAGCCGAGATTGTGGATGAACCCGCCAAGCCAATTGCCTGAACTGTCTCTGAGGAGGCCGTTTGCTGAAACTGAGGAGGAGGATCAAGAACAAGCTCCATCAATGTTTAACTTGACCCAGTCGATAGGAGGTTTGCACCATCCGATGAGGTGCTCTTGGCGTTGAGGATGCCCTATGAGAAAGTTGATGTGCCAACCGGTTGACCTGTGGATTTGATCTGCATAAGACAAAATAACAGAAATAGATAAGGATGATCAACTAAAGTGAATATAAAAAAGGGACCCATTACGTCAGGCCTATAAAAACTAACAAGTCGTGCCAAAAACAGTCTACCACCCCTGACTGAACACTCGGCGGTGGGCTTGGAGATTAGTATAGAGCCATTGGTGGAGAGTCTGAGTGAAAAAGTCTGAACGAACAAAATGCGGCGGAAAGGAGCTCCACACTTGCCAAGCTCTGGTACAGTCTCGAATCGCATGAAGAGAAGGTTTATTGAATCTGCAATGAGAATAAGACCCCTCCATAGTAAGGTGTCTGCGAACCCTATGCTGGTTAGTCAAGAGTCTGTCTTGTGTGAGGAGCCAAAGGAAGGAACGAATTTGTTGCGGCCCAGGCCAGCGCCAGATGGCCTTCCAAATACCATGAACCCAGTGTCCTCCTGATCTATAAGCATAGAATAGAGTAGGTAGAAGTCACGGTAAAATAACCTGTATCAAACAACCCCAGGCTAGAGTATCCTGGCCCAAATAAGGCCTTGGAGGGAAAGTCTCAGCTATGAGAACGGGAGGGAGCCGTGCAAGACATCCCAATTCCAGTGCTCTATTTTCCCTACTCATCTTCTTTGGCAATAGTAACAAGGTTAAGCTTCTGAGGTGGCTGGTATAAAAATAACATAGCCCTCGACACCTGTAAAAAGACCGTATCCATATGTTGCCAGAGCCTAGAGGACATGCCTAATAACCAACACGTGAAATGAGTCCCACGTGGGTGCCCCATCGCCTATCTTTTCTAGTCCTTGCCTTACGGATGGAAACGAAGCAATAGTAACAAAATGGGCAGTGAGATTTATCACATGGCATTACAAAATCTACAGAAACACACATCCTTGGCTACAACTATCAAATCTCAGATCACAAGAACTAGGCCTTTATAAGAAAATATATTAAGTTCTGAATTAATATCGTCTTAGAAGCTCGGCTACAATGACAACTGTAAATATAGGCGTCCAAAATTTTTTAATGTTATTTTAGACTAAAATTTACATCAAATTTTGCCAAAAACAAGCTTCCAGGCTGATTGGGAGTGTTGTAATCGGTTTTCCCAAATTCTCTCCCAAAATGGCACCTCCGGCATCACAAATACTTACATGTGTCAACTCATCAGCGTGCCGTCCCTGCTGCTATCGTCTCATAATGCAATGGGAACCGCATACACCACTGACTCAAAGATAAAGTTGTTCCTAAAACCGTCATCTTTCGCAGAGGGGGTTCACAATCTAGCCATTGTCGAGAGAATGCTTTCAACTATTCCAACCCATTGCCTTCAAATCACTTGGTTTTAACTCCACATGCTTTCCATGCCTAATATTAACATGACAATTAGATAAAATTTACACAATTGTAGCTCAACGAGGAGGAAGAGTTACCTCTACAAAGATTAAATGCATCATCAATTCATTATAAATTATAGGACAATAGATGAACATAATACTCCAAAATAACAAAACATTGGCTTATTACAGAAAACACCAAAGTGTGAAAATGAAAGAACTACAAATCTTTTGAGGTTTCCTGTAGGGCAGCGACCCAGAGAGCACAAGTTTCTCTCAAAAGTTTATACTATGTTATTTTCTGGTCAAGTGCAGATTTTTAAATGCAAGTGGGTGAGTGGGGAGGGAGGAGAGAGACAAATCAGAAATACTTTCAGAAAACAGAAAAATCAGAGACATTACCCAAGGTCTGATGGGAGTTTATAACCACCAATTCGAACACGCTTTAATGCATAAATCTGGGAAGGAAAACAAGTAAAAGATTCAAAATAATAACACAAACAATGATACTATAAACAATGTATAGACTCTAGAGAGATTTTGACTTCAGCATATTCCCCAAGGTCTATAATCATCCAGACTATACAAAGCAGACAGTAACAAGTAAATTCTTTATTTCACTAACATCCATGAACTACTAATGTCTTAGTGTACTAGGATGAATTCCATTGTACAAAAGATAAGACAAAAATACAAATATTAAGTTGTAAAGCTCTAAAGAAGCATTCAGAAAGATTGTTCTGCTGATCCAAACAGTCTCAAGAGACATGATCAATTAACACTACAATTGTCAATCTAGATAAGTTAATGCTTCATGCTTTGTTGGACTGTAACATCAGTAGCAAAACTGACCTCCAACCCCGCATTTTTTACAAGTTCTCGAACTTCATGATTCCTTCCTTCATGAACCTGGTCAACAGGCAAAGAAAATAGAATTTTAAACCTGTCCTAATCAAATAAGAAAGGCAAAACTAAAATTCCAACAGAGCCAAGCAACAAGTCGAGACAAGGAATGGCATATATTATGCGAAGTCGACCAGAAACTGTAAACCAGAAGCTTTGAATAGCTTAGTGAATTTTCATTATCATGAAATATCCTATCTGAAGTCGAGTGCCTCAAAAGGTGGTAAGTTCAAATCAAGCAGAGGTCAACAATTTGAGGTCTGCAGCACAGTATTATACAACCAGAGTAAAGAACTGCTATCTTTCATACACAAATACATCTCAAACCTCAGACCTACTTCATCAAATCATGTACTTCCTAACAAGGAAGATACAGCAAGATCATTGATTTAGAGCAAGATCATTGATGGTCACATAAATAGTATTATATGACCTGTTTTCACTAAATTATAAAGCAATTATTTTATTGCTCACAGTGCTTACATAGCAGGGATGAAGATACATGAACAGAAGACACAACCAAACAGAAAGAAAAATCTTCAAATATTGAGATAACTCTAAGACAATTAAACAGAAAATAAATACCACAATGCGAAGACGGGGTCTTGATATATCAGGTTGTCGAGGTAACAGCTCCACAGAATCTGGGGTGCAATGGACACCTTCAATAACTGTTCCTTTGCTGATGGTTATTAAATGACGTTTGTGCACTTCACCATCAATTGTTGCAACATATCTACAATTATATTAAACCATGTGGCTCACTAAAAGGGAATCCAACATACAACCACTTAAGAAGTCTATAGCAAATCTCTCTCAACCTAACTACAAACATCATTGGTGCAAAGATAGCCTATAAAGTCTTACTCTTTTGATAACTTGGAAGAAGGGTGTGCAAGCATTTGAGCAAAATCTCCTGGCAATAAAAATATCGGAATGACTTAAGGTCAACCAATTCAATCTCCAAGGATGCTCATTGATCATGTTAAGGAGGTAAATTCCCTACCATCATTAGTAACAATAAGCAACCCAGAAGTTGCAACATCAAGGCGACCAACAGTGAAGAGTCGTGGTATAGGCAGCCCTGGATTCAATCTACCCTGAAATTCCAGATTGCTTATGATTTGATTTCCAAAAGGTTGACGCAAGACGATAAATGTGATTATGAAGAAACAAAAACAGTAGTTTAAGTATTCTATATTTACTGTCATTATTCATGATAGTGTAGTGTGTAATATAAAGAAAGAAAGAAAGAAAAGAGCAAAATGAAGCCGTCGGTGCAATCGTACCCAACTCTTCAAAAAGTCATCAAATAGGCACAAAACTGATTTGGTCTCTTTCTTCCCAGATGAGCAAATGTATCTGTCATAATGAGGTTACATTAATCTTCAAATTTAGAAGAGGCCTAAATATCAACTAGGAGGGCGTAGCTTGTGATTACTAACCCTTTTGGCTTATTGAGAGCAAGATACACCTTAGGAGGCAGTCTCCTAGGAAGGCGGTTTCCGTTGACATAAATCACATCCCTTGCTGGATCCACTCGAGTCTGCATATAGCAAACGGTCACAAAATTTGAGTCATTGCCCAACTTAGATAAAACAACACATTCACTTTTCACCACACGCTACACTATTCATGACGAAGCACGCACTCTCCATAAGATTCATAACCATGCCAACAAATTTAACCCTGACCTGGGGGGTATTGCACACAGAACCGTTAACGGTCACTTTACTATCAAAAATCAGCTCCTCGCTACTCCTCCTTGACGCCACTGATAAAAACGTTCGACAAAACCACTCATTCCAATTCAACAGAAACCCAATCCATATTTCCAAAACAAACAATGCTAAACTGATTGTACATGCAACAAAGTTCTTGGAAGCAGTTAATAACCTCCAGCAGCGGCGAGAACCTTACTGAGCCGTTGAGACGACTCCCTGAAATTCTCGTTGTAAAACCGACGAGCTGCTTTGGACCTCCGCGGCTCAGCCGCCACCGAACCGTTGGCTCCAGTTTCAGTCTTTAACTTCTTATCATTCTTATCTTTCTTTTTCTTCTTGGGATTCTGAGTCTTGGCATCTGAAAGTGCTTGGATGAGGCGAGGCGGAGGGTGAGTCTGGAGCTTCAGGTTGCCATCCTCGCCACGGACAATCCAGGGAATGAACAACTGACCAGGCGGAAGAGCGCTGCAGTCTTCGTCGGTGTTGTGGGGTTTGGGTTTGGAAGGGGCAAAGGAAATGTTGAATTCAAACGACGAAGAAGAGGGGGACGAAGCAAGGGAGCAGAAGATGCGAGGGAGGGTACGAAAGGGCTTGAGGAGAGAGAAAGAAGGCGGCTTTGGGAGCACCAAGTGGTGGAGATGGAGTGAAGTAAGTGTACAAGTTGTCACCATTTTGGGGATCTTGGAGGGAGATGGAGATAAACTATAATAAC
>JANKYE010000225.1:17723859-17735740 GCA_032467995.1 Erythroxylum dillonii
AACCAAATAAACAAATTATCAAACTAAAACCTCAAAATAATTTAAACATGCTTAAAAAGGAATCGGGGCCCAACATAGGAAGTTAAATGCCACTACATGCAAAGATCACTTTCCACTCCCATTCAATTAAAAGAGAGATTATTTTGCAATTTTATAAAATTTAAGGTCTATTTTATAATTTTAAAAAGGAGATAAATAATGTAAAATGCTCAACTTTTTAGGATTTTTTAAATTTAGTGTTCAAATTTTTAAGATTTTCAATTGAGTAACCAACCATTTAAAACCTTAATAGTTTAACGTTAGTTTTATTAATAATTTGTTGATTTGACTAACAAAATCTTTATTCTTTATGATACATAATTGTTCACTTGAAAAAATTTCTTTACTTTAGTCTAATCATGACTACTGTATTTTAGGTAGACATTTTCATGTCATAAATAGTGAATATTTTCGTAACCAAATTAGCAAATTATTAATAGAACTAATTTTTTGAACTGTTAATATTTTAAAAAGTCGATCACTTAATTAAAAAATTAAAAATTGTGCAATTGATTGGAATTTTTTAAAAAAGTTGAGATATGTTATCCTTTAAAAATTAACATAAATGATATATGTTATTGATCGATATGCCGCACTAGAATAGTTTATTCATAATACTGATTTTATATCAAAAATAAATTATATTATATGTATTTTATTGAACAAAATCGGAGTTTGGGTGATAAGATTACCGCTTGTTATGCCTTCGGCAACACAAATCGTATAACATGCTGAGGTAAGGCCGTAGGGGTCGGCCCAGTGGAAGATTTTCCTCTATTTTCCACTCGTATCTTGTAAAGAGTTCGTTTTGCTGCTTGCAATGGCGCAGATCCCAAGCTTGGATAATTCTTCACTAAATCTCAAATACGTCAGGTGCATACAATTGATCGCTTTCATAGTCTGATTAGGAATTGACTGGTTCTTAGTTCACTAATATTGCTTCCTCTTGGTTATGCACACTCAGGGAGCAGTCGCAGAGAGAACTCGTAAACATCCTCAAGAATGTAATTTCCTTCTATAGTCCATTACATTGCTCTGTCTTTTTTAATTTTATCTTCTGGGTTTTCATTTTCAAAGAAAATACTTTTAAAGTTGTATTAAGTTTCCCGTCAAAATTATTCCGTTGTTCTTTTTTTTACTCTCTCTATTCAATTTCATCGAAATTCTTGTGGTTTTAAAGCCTTTTAAGTTAAATTTATGAATTATTAACATAATTTTGAATGATGTTGAATTTAAAAGATTCGTGGGAAGAAGTGTTTGGTCATTGATCCGCAGCTTAGTGGCTCCCTTTCACTGATCGTCCCAACGTCAATTCTCAAGGTAAGAAAGTTTCTTCTATTTTGCATATTTACTATGAACTTTTTTTTTTCAAATAGGAAATAATGCTGAAGGAATTTTTTTTTCCAACTTTGTTTGATTTAGTTGGAAAAATGTTTGTTGTAGATTGTTGGTATTTGGTTGTTACCCCAAGCCTGGATTTGTAACTGGAATGTGGCTTTTTAAGTGATGATTGAAGGATTTCTTGTCAAATTTGGAATAACAGGATAATGGGGTTGAATTGCGGCATCTTGAAGCAGAAATTATTCAGACTGATTGCACCAAAGTGATTTACCTTGTTCGTTCTCGGTTTAACTTGATGAGATTCATATGTTCCAATGTTCATAATGATATTTCGAAAGGGATTCAAAGGGAGTATTATCTTTATTTTGTACCACGTCGTGAGGTTGTTTGTGAGAAGGTACTCCTTTTCATTGGTAGTTGATTCACTCTTGTGAAGTACTATTTTAGTTTTAGACAATCCATTGCTTATGGTGAAGTTGTGCGTACTTTTTTGGCCATGCAGGTTCTTGAGGAGGAAAAAATTCATCACTTGATAACAATAGGGGAGTACCCCTTGTACATGGTTCCTCTGGATGAGGACGTGTTATCATTTGAACTTGATTTTGCTAACAAAGTATGGCTAGCAATTAAGGTTTTCAGGTTCTGTTATACTTTTCAATTGCGAAATTACATTTTTTTTCCCTCATTCTTTTTCTTCCCATCACATGGCAGGAATGCCAAGTTGACGGTGACACAAGCTCACTTTGGCATATTGCAAAAGGGATTCATAAGCTTGAGGTGTGTGTGACTTTTTGCAATCAAAATACTCTTCCATAAGCGTTAGCATACTTTGAATCTCCTCATGTACATTATAATCCATTTGTGAAATTTCTGGCTAGCAGTCTCTTTTTGGAGTGATACCAAATGTGAGAGCAAAAGGCAAAGCATCAGTTCGTGTTGCTGATATTCTCAATCACATGCAAGTAGAAGAACCAGTCAACTCACCTGATGTAATTATGATTTGACTTGGGCACTTTTTATCAACTTATCGTCTTTCCCATGTTCCTCCACAAATGCATTATGACTTGCCACTCATTGCTTTTTCATTCATTTAGATTGCTGTGTCAGAGATAAATACACTGATCCTTATAGATAGAGAGGTAACTATTTGTCTCATAATGTATCCCTTTGTAACTATAGTGCATAGTCTACTAGTATTCTTTCTTCTTATACTTCTTCTTGCATACAGATAGACATGGTAACTCCCATGTGCTCTCAGCTAACATATGAAGGACTGCTGGACGAGGTACTGGGTCACAAGCAAGAGGAACTTTTCTACAGTGATATCATTACATTTTATGCTGCAAAAGATTTTAAGAGTAGTGATCTGTTTGTCAAGGAAATATGTGGAACAGGAAGTTTCTTATGAGAGATTTGTATACCTGATTGCCTAGATACTTCAAGTTGATCATTTTACTCCTTTGTTGTGTATATGTGTGAGTGAGAGGGAGAGAAAATAACAAATACTTGCACAGAAAATTTCAGCTATCACATTAATTTGTTGAGTGGCTTTTCATGCAAGCATCTATTCATCATGGTTTCTGCTCTTTGGAAGCTGAATTATCTTAGAGGAAGATATCTCTATGACTATCTGGACATGAGAAAATTCTGTTTTTTCTTTTCTGGTTAGTTTTATAATTTTGATTTCTTGATAGCTACTCTTTTAAAACGAGTGCAGTTTCTGCATGTTAGTAGTGGTTCCGTGGAGCTTGATGCATCAATCATGGGTGCTCAACAAGAGGGTAAAAAGATGAAAGTTCCACTTAACTCAAGGTGATGTGTACCTCTAGTTGAGGCCTTTGCCTGGCAATATTGTTTTCTTCATCCACATCTTGATTGATCTATACGCATCTTAGATATAAGGCCAGAAGAATTTGGCTGCATGAGACAGAACTGAAATGCATCTCCTGAATTTTAATGATGAATACCTTTCATTGTTGTTGTGATTGCTTCTGTTGAATGGATAAGTTGAACTTTATCTTTAACTTGAAGTTTTAAAAGCATGTTGTGCCCTTCTTAAGCTATCTAGCTTCTTCGCCAATACTTTCACTTAAACATATTTTTGCCTAACTGTGTATTGGCTAAATTTCAGTGACAAGCTGTTTAAGGAGATTCGAGATCTCAACTTTGAAGTTGTCGTGCAGGTTGTGTTTTGTTTTTCTTTTTAGATATGAAATTTCTACTTTCATTAGCTTTTAATCAAATTATTTGATTTCTTTATTTTTTTACTTTGTATTTTCTCTTTTATGGACCTTAGTTGTTAGCCAACTTTTGATTGCAGGTTTTAAGGCAAAAAGCGACTTCTATGAAGCAGGACTACACAGAGATGACCACTACTGTAAGTAAATCTTGTGGCATCTGGATACTTACATCAGCTACTTTATGTAATTAATTCCTGGTTGATTGATTCTTCTGTTGCAACAGAGGAGAAGTGTCTCAATTGAAACATGTCTTATCTGCAATCCATAGACTGTACTCTAAAGTTGCTTGTAGACCTAATGAACGTAACCAAAGTCAGTTAGTGATGTGATTTATTGCTACCACTGGTGGCCTATGAAGCTGCTTTTATTAACAGCATAGATGTAATGGATGCAGAATCAGACTGTTTCTGAGTTAAAGGATTTTGTTAAAAAGCTTAACTCATTGCCAGAGATGACTGTAAGTCAGTTTATCTCTCTTGATCTTTCTGTAATCACTCTGGATATGGCCCTTGTAGGAGCTAGATTTATACTGTTGATAATAATTCTTTCAGAGGCACATAAATCTTGCTCAACATCTATCAACTTTCACATCGAAACAAACATTTCTTGCCCGACTTGACATGGAACACACAATTGTTGAGGCTCAGAGTTATGACATGTAAGTTGGTTCCAGTATTGCTTTACCTCCATGTTTTCAGCAAAGTATAGATAGGTCAATATATGTCATGTTTCTTTTATGCTGTTTCATGCCATGACTGGTTGCTGTAATTCTCAAAATATTGATAAAGACATTATTTTCCGTAAGACATTTTTTGTCTCCTTATCTGACCATCTCATTAACATCCGGAAGAATTTGTTTTATGTTAATTGTTAAAATTTCATGGTGGTTTTGCAACTTGGACATGACTGGATTAAGGTCAAGTGTCTGATAGATGCTCATGTATGCAGATGCTTTGAGTACATTGAAGAACTGATTCATAAGCAGGAGCCTCTTGTCAGTGTCTTGAGAATGCTTATCTTATTCTCTGTTACCAATTCAGGGTTGCCAAAGAAGCATTTTGACTATTTGAGGCAAGAATGGCTTGACCCATGCTAATTGTCTGTCCTACTTTGGTTGTTAACCTATCCTATTGATTTGAACTTTTCTTCCTTCTGGTTCATGAATCCTTGTTATCTTGCAATATGGATATTAAAGCTTATATGCTCTTGATTTAGGAGAGAGCTGCTCCACAGCTATGGGTTTGAGCACATAGCAATGTTGCACAACCTAGAGAAGGCTGGCTTGTTGAAGAAACAGGTTGTGTTATCCTGGCATTATATCGTAGAAGATAATCTCATGTTAGTGAAGTTTAGTGAATTCTTTTAAATTATCATACTTATTACATATCTTATGAACCTCGCAGGAAGCAAAAAGCAACTGGTTGACAATTAAACGTGCACTGCAACTTGTTGCAGATACCGACACTGCAAAGTATTGATAATTCTTAACCATATGACGTAGTAAATACATATTAAGAAAACTTCTAAATTTCTTCTTAGAAATGCCATTAAAGGAAATTTTAATTGATGCGTGCCAAATTTTATTTGTTTTTTGAAACTTAAAATTCCCAAGTTAATAATATTAGTTGGGTAGTCAGTTACCACTTGAAGAACTTTTAGGCGATCTAAATGCCTGTACCATATATGATAAATGGTATGTATTGCAGCTGTTTAGTATCAAGGGAAAGCTAGAGAATTTATTTCTTAGCCATTGGGTGATCTTGACACAACTGGATATATTTTCCCTCATTATGTAGAATATACTTCTTTTCTTCTATTTCTTTCACTTTCCTTTTACTCTGATTCTTAAATTTGTTACATCTGTGCCAGCCCCAATGACATTGCTTACGTCTTTTCTGGGTATGCTCCACTGAGTGTTCGCCTGGTTCAAAATGCTGTGCGATCAGGATGGTGAGGTTAATCTATCTGTACCTCTTATATGTCTCTGACCATGTGTCTTATTATTGACTTTCCTTCTTCTTACGCTTCTTCTTCCTGTTAATTTGATAGAAAAATAACTTCTGGAACTGAAAAACTATTTTCTTTCATTTTAACATGGTTGGGGATGTGAGTTGATCCAATTTAACATAGAACTCAAACTTGTGACTAGAAGTCAAACAATGTTGTCATATAGAGTCATTGTCTCCTAATAGAGTTTAAAAAAACTTAACTTATTGCTTCTCCTTTTTATGGAACTTGTCAGCTTCAAATTATGTTTCAAAGCATGCCAAGACTCCAACTGCATACCGTTTGCTTCTTTTCCTTCTTTAGTGGAATCTCTTGTTGGGATTATCAATAGCTCTAGGCTTGAATTTATTTTACCTTAAAAAATCTAACTGAATTTAATAAAAACATTCTTGTAAATTTTCTTGGTTATCTTCTATTTTTCATGAAAAATCGGTAATTTGAACTGCAGGCGCCCTATTGAAGAAATTTTGAAGTTGTTGCCTGGGCCTCACTCTGAAGTGAAGAGAGTTAGTGAACATGCTTTCTATCTTCATCAACACTATATTTTTTTGGTTTAAGGAAGAGTCACAAAGAAACTATTTCTGTCCTCTGTTAGGTTTCTGAAATTTTAAGTGCATTTCTTCCATAATTTGCAGGGCGGGTTTTCAAGCAGCCCATCTTTTGACACCTTGCGAGGGAATTTGACAGCTCTTGACAGGTATCTCTGCCTAATGACACTCTTCTCTTTGGTATGCTAATTAAGATGTTCTTTGCCAAGATTGTTAGCCATCATTCACTGGTTAACGTCCATTATCAAAATCCACATGTGTGTAGAAGTTCGTATTTTGCAATTGATGGTCTTCACCTTTTTCGTATTATCATTAAACATCCAAAGTAGTTAGAGTACCTTTTCCAAGACGTACATCTATCTTCATGATTCTAAAGAGAAGTATTCAAACTGTACTCTCTGTATCAACCCCAGGTTCCTGATCATAGAAGCGTATAGCTTTACTATCTGCATTGGCTGACGTGTTGATTTTCAGTGAATTTTCTTGTGGTGTAACATTACTTAAACATGTTTCAGACTGACCAATGGGAGACGCTCAATAGTGCTTGTTGTTTTTGTTGGTGGCGTGACTTTTGCAGAAATTTCTGCTCTACGATTTCTTAGTGCACAGGTATGTTTCTTCATTATATTTATGACTATGAAAAGTTGAGAATCCTTGACTTATTTGTTATGCTAAATTTCACCATCGTGTTATATCTCAAAATGGGACCCACATAAATCAGCTACACTTGGGGCTGGTCAGACGGTTCTCCTTCAATATTTGTACCCGGCATTTCCTTGATGAAAATGACAGTAACTAGGAATTAATTATGTGATTTTTGACACTAAATTATTAGCACTGGAATTAACCTCACTGGTGGTGCATATTGCTCAATTTTCATGTTAATGGTGTTTTATGGAATGTCCTGCAGGAAGGAATGGCATATGATCCTATTATTATGACCACCAAAATAGTCAACGGCAATACTTTGGCTGAGACCTACATGGAGAAATGGGGTTGACTGTGTCGCTGTGAATATTTGTGTTAAAGGATTCATGTGTTATTGGCTAACAAAGCTGGGGAAAGGTCTTCCTTAATGGTACATGGAAAGAGGCTAAGTTATTTTTCTTTCTTGAGTGAAATTGATTTTGATTGGAACTTTGGTATATAAGAATTATTTGGTTTGAATACGAAAGTATTATGTATTTTACGCATAGAGGATCCAGTGTCTTTCAGAAAGTTATGATATTTGTCACTTGAGTGTGTGACATAGTCCAATCCTCAGAATGTGTTGTGACTTTTGAGTGTGTGACATAGTCCAGTCCTCAGAATGCGAGACAATTGAAAATAATCTGAATAAAACTAATCTCTGTCAATATATTTCATTTTGTACTGGATATTCCTGATCATCTAACCATGTAGATTCCACATTTGTTTGAACTGAAAAAGTTTTGAGGTCAAATGAGTCGAGCTGAAAACTGTGGTGGGGAGTGATAACAAGTCTTCTCTTCAGGTGTAATTTGCCTCTCTTTTATTTTCTATTTAGTTAGATTGTGTTCTTGATTTTGTTGTCCCTAGGTCTTGTTGAAATCGTAAAGCTTGAACCTTCCATTTTCTTTTTGTATAAGAAATAAAGAAGTTTTGAATGCTTAAAGCAATATATAACAAGGTTCACGTGATTTGGCAACTGCGTCATAGTTGTTAAAGGAAAACTATATATACATGAAAGACCAAAATTACAAACACTGAAACTCCCATCACCTCTACACGCCAGAAATTTGTATTTATCGAGCCCCGGGACGGTTTTCCACCAAATGGTAGTTACCTGCATTTTCTGCATCTGAACATCATAAATTTCTCGTCGAAATTGGCAACGTCAGACATTGATTTTCTTTGGCATCTTTTGGCAGAGACTCCGACGGACAAAAATAAGTTATCTCGAATACAAGAGCATGTTCCAATCCTATATACATATCGGCCCAATTGTACAAACACGTTTCCCTTTGTAACACACGAAGATACAAGTATCAAATTCACAGAAACTTAACCCCATGCCAACTTCTTGAAGTAATGCAGCATAATCAAAGGCAACTTTGATCAGCAGCCACATCCGCACGCTGAAAAAGTTCCAAAATATTTGCGGCTTTTCTCTTGGCCCTGTCGGTGCCACTCTCTGACAGTTCCTTCAATCCCTCTTCAGCGCCAAAATCCCTTGCCAACTTCAACTGTTGTGAATCACTGGCGCATAGCGACCACAAGACAGCTGAAGCATTCTCCCTGTTCCTTGGAGAACCTGTCTCGATGACCTCCATTAGGACAGGAATTGGCTCAGCCTGGGCAATAGCTGTCTTTCCTTCTTGATGGCTAGCAAGAATGGCAAGAATTGCCAATGCTTCATCCACCATTCCACCTCCAACATCCTTCAACAATCTCATCAGGGGTTGCACAATGCCAGCCCTCACAGCCCTGGCTTTGTTTCCCTGATAGATTGAAAGATTAAAAATTGCTGTGGCAGCATCCTTTTTTCCTCTTGGAGTCCCCTCACAAAGCAGTTTTATGAGGGCTGGGAGGGCCCCTGCAGCTCCTATTGCCACTTTATTCCCATCAATTACAGATAAGCTGAAAAGAGTTGCAGCTGCATTTTCCCTTGCTTCCATGCTGCCATTTTTCAAAACATCCACTATATCTGGTATGGCTCCAGCATTGACAATGGTTTCCTTGTTACCATCATTAATAGAAAGGTTTAACAGTGCTGTAACAGCATGCTCCTGGGTCCTTGGATCAGTGGAGGATAACAGCTCCACAAGGAGTGGAATTGCCCCAGCTTCTGCGATACATACTCTATTATCTGCATTCCTTTTTGCCAGTAATCGAAGCTCTCCAGCCGCTGCTCTTTGTTGTTCTGGAGTTCCATTTGCTAATTTGTCTAATAAAGCTACAATAGCAGTACGATCACAGTCTGACACACTGCTTCCGACCCTTTTAGTTCTACATGCTCCTTGTTGTTTAGGCAGCTCAACTCCATTGCTCTCACACCACAAAGCAATTAAACTTTTCAATACATAGTTAGGTGTTAGTGCGGTATGCAACAGTGCATGTTGTGTTTTGGGACATGTCTTGTGTCCTGCATCTAGCCATTTTTGTATACAGGATCTTTCATATGTCTGCAATTGTAAGTTAAAAGAAATTAACAACAGGCATCACACAACAAAAATCCAAAAAATATGAAGGCATGCTCTGGTACCTGTCCTGTAGACACTATCACTGGATCTTTCATCAGTTCAAGAGAAATTGGGCACCGAAAATCATCTGGGATAACAGGAGATCTATGTTTGATCAATCCCTTTTCGGCATCAGAAGTGTCAGTGTCAGGAATATCCATTTGGACGTAGTCCTTTAACTTCTTAAGGAGGCATGACATCTTTTCAAACCACTCTCCTGGATCGACATCACATGAGATGACCAATTCATGAAAAGCAAGGGACTCTTTCTTCATATCATCGATAGTCTTCAGGTGCAACCTGTCTGAGAGCCTTTTCAGTACTACAGGATCAGGGTCTCTTTCCCTCTCTGCTATTGCTAAGTCAAGTTCTAGTTGCAAATCAGGGGAGTCTGGTCTGCCTTTGGCTCTCCTGAATTGAGCATGCACAAGTTCAATCTACATATGGGCGAGAAAAATCTCATAAGATGAGAAACACTTTACAACACCAAAGTTGCATCAGAACACAATAGCGAACAAGATTGAATTACAACTGTGAAACAGCTCCAATGGTGAAGCGCCATTATTATGAGAAATCAATGGGGTCGTCAAAGTACCTGTTCTCTAACTTCCTCTGATATGTCAAGCCTGTCATAAGGGATCTCACTTAATGCTGCTTCAATATTTTCTGTAACCTCATGAAATTTACATGCTAGCCTATCCCTTTCCAAGGCCTGTGGCGTGAGAAAAGAAAGATAAGACGATAAATCTACCAAATAAGAGTTGCAAGATTAAGTGACCGCATCCTTTCGTTTGCATTATTCATTAACTTTATCACAAAAATTTCGTAACGGTAAAACGTCTACGCGGATAAGCTCAAAAAAGCTCCAAATTTTAGCTTTTGAAAAAAGCTTTATTTGAGTTTTTAAAAAAGCTATTTCTATTTGAAAAGTATTTTTGAAATTTATAGCCAAACACCTACTTTCTTCTCAAAATAGTTTTTGCCGTAGATAAAAGTGCCTTTGTGCCTCCAAAAGCTGAACGAAACATGCACTTAGTCCTCAAATATCAAGCTCAAACTTTGAGAGACTCAACTCCTATGGGACAATGGAAACTGTATAAACAAACAAATCCAGTGGCTCCAAATATTTCGTTATGTTCCATTTCTAAGAAATCAAAATCCCCAATAAGTTTCCAATAGCCAGATACGATAAGTTAAAATCTGTAATTTACAATCGAAGAGAAAGAGCAAAGAACAATACCTTATAAAGCTTGCTACCTTGGTTCACCGACTTGAGAAGATCCACAGCGGAATCTAGAGCAAATTCAAGTAACTCAAGGCCTTTAACTTCTTCTTCGTTTAGTTCTTCACTGCTGTCTTTCAACTCCTCAAACAAAGGGCTCAAGAGCTTGATTCTACGCAACAAATTCCCATGCATCTTCTTGCATACATTCTTACACTCGGGCAATCCCGATATCTCCTTCACCGAGTCTGCAAGTTGACTCACCAATTCAGATTTTGAGCCCCCTGTTAAAACCATGTGAGCGGCCTTAATTACTCTTTCAACAGAGCTCCAAAAATGATTGGCTGAGAAAATTGGGCCTCTTCAGATACAGTCGTGAGCAGTATGAGAAAATTGGAACCTAAATCAGATCAGATCCACAAAAAACAAAAATAAAAGTTAAAGAATTGAAGGAAAAGAAGATGAATTGAACAGGGGTTTGAATGAATTACAAAGAAAGAGGTCGATAATTGAGAAACAAGTAGAGGGGAAGATAATGAATAACTAGACCGAGTCAAGTAAAGTGAAGGAATTGACAAGGAGGAAACAGAACAAGGGCCATGGAAGCAGGGAGGTTGTGCTTTCTTATGAAAGAAGAAGAAATGGTTGGGCTTATGGGAAAAGGGAGAGAGACAGAGGTTGAAGACCATATATGTTTTAATCTCTTCTTCCTCTCAATTGTCGTTACAAAATTCCAAACGACGACTCTCTCTTGTCGTAATTGTCAAAATGTTTTTCTCCGTTTCTAACAATTCAATTTGGTAGGTGGATTTTGTTTGACCTAATATTCGTTACATATTCTTTTTCTCAAAGCGTGCTATTCATTCCTCCTTCCATCTTTGACATTTCCTAATTCCTATACTTCTAACAAATCATCATTCCCAGGCAAGTGGGAACTACTAACTATATATGGTCTCTGATTGCTTCTTCTTCGCCTGGAGGCTGGAGCCCTCAGCAGCCATACCCGGTGACATGTGAAAAAGGATGTGTCTAAGAACATGCCACGTGGAGGGATATGGAGAGCGGGCCCGTTGCCGGCACCGCCAGGAGCGAGCATCAGCCGTGATCACACTTCGTGGCTATAATTATTCGTTACGTGTCGTTTTCTGATCTGTATTGTTTTAATTTTCTAAATTTGGGATTTTTTTAATTTTTAAAAAATTCTTTCCTCTTAAATTTATTAATAATAAATGAGGTAAAATAATCATATAACACAAATACTATAATTTAACTTAACTAATTGAA
>JANKYE010000225.1:17892795-17906855 GCA_032467995.1 Erythroxylum dillonii
AGAGGACTAAAGTCAAACCATATTGAGAATCACTAATGACATGAAACCATGTAGTGTTCTCTTTGTGGGTTGGTCCAATATATGCTCTCTAACATATATTTATGTTTTTTATTTGATAACTCATATCCATGATCAGTAAAACGTGATCATCAATCAGAACACATACTAGCCTTAATTTATTATTGTTCTACCAATAACGATCGACTAGGGACAATTTAGAATAGTGTTATGATGCCTATGGTTTTACTATCAAGTCACATACTTGATGACATAAGCTTAATACTATTCATGGAACATAAATCACATTACATAAACGACATACATACATATATAAAAAGAATACCTTATAATATATTATTAATAAGTCATAATATTAATATATGAATCACTTATGTCCATTGGCCTAGGGCATATTACTAACATAGGTGTCGGTGGAATATTTGACTAACATTCCTGTCAAGATACTAAACAGCTGTAAATAGATTTTACTGAGATATAAATATATTGTAAATAGTTAAGAAAGAATAAGTTTGAAATCTCTTAAATTGAGGCATTACATTAGATAGCTTTAGATAACTTTCCATATTTAAATTCCTACTTGTAATGACCTATATATGGTTGTATACTTTCTATTCAATATATCATATTCCCCATTTTTGTTCATGGTATCAGAGATTCGTAGAACACTTGGGAAATGATTTCGTTTGGGTCAATTAGAGCCATGCAAGTTGAGTCAGAGGAGATCTTTGTCGCTGGCTCGTCTGACATGATTCCACCAGCATCGGACCCATCCTCTCTCCAGAACAGTGTTGATAACTCCCAAAACACCATAGTCAGTCACATACTAAATGGGAATAATTATCTACCATTGTCCCACTTGATGTTCATGTTCATAAGAGGGAGAGGAAAAGAAAAATACTTAAGCACAGTGCTACTTGCTGCGTCTAACGTACTGGACTTGGATAGCTGAAAACAACCTTGTTATGAGTTGGCTGATCAACTTGATGACCCTAGAAGTCAGTGAGTAATTCGTCTTGGTCACATCTGCGAAAGAAATATAGGAAAATGCCAAACAAACTTATGCTACTATCGAAAATCCTACTGCTTTGTTCCAAATTAAGAGTTTTTTAGAGAGACTAAGCAAAGAGAGAAGATAGTGACTAAATATTACATAACATTGGTGAAGCTATGGCAACAATTAGATCTTTATGATCCTCACCAATGGATGTGCAATGAAGATTTGACTTGCTACAGGAGGATTGTGGAACAAGAATGAGTGTATAAGTTTTTGTTGGGCTTAAACTCAGTTTATGATGATGTTCATGGTAAAATCATGGCTACCAGTCCTCTTCCAACAGTCGTGGGAGCAGCCAATCTTGTTAAGTGTGAAGAAAGTGGGAGACAACTGATTCATAGGACTCTAAACAACAATGAGGTTCATGGATACTCAGTTATGGCTACCAAGGGAACTGCTGGACTAGAATGAAAGAAAAAATCAAGTAAGCTTTAGTGTGAACACTTTCAAAAAAATGGGTATACCAGAGATAATTGATGGAAGATCCATGGCAAACTACCCAATCTGAGAAACAGAACCAGAATAGAGAGCAAAATCTATACAGCTACTAGTAATGACAAGGCAGAAGGTGAAAATGTACTAGTAAGTAAGAAGGAGGTCGAGTTACTTAGAAAAATTATGAGCAAGTATGATATAAAAGTTGAAAAGGTTGTATCTACGAGTCATATGGTGAATACAGATAACACACACACTGCCTTAGGCATTAAAACCCCAAATCGTGGTATTTGGATTGTTGATTTATGGCCAAATTATCATATGACCTGTGATAAATCTTTATTTGTTGATATTCATCCTTGTCAAGGTCATAGAACTGTCAAGGTAACAACCGGACAAGTTCTTAAGGTTGAAGGAATAGGAATTGTTATAATAGCTAATAAACTTGTCTTAACTAGTGTTCTTTATGCACCTGGTTTAGATTGCAACTTGTTATCTGTGAAGAGAATTACTAAAGAGCACAATTGCACAGCTAACTTTTACTCTAATGGGTGTGTTTTCCAGGATTTGGAGTCGGGGAAGAGGATTGGCAGTGCTAGGGAGTTTGACGGATTATATTACGTTGGCAGCTCAAATGGGAGTAAAGCAAATGCTACTCTGTCATCCAATAATGAAATTGCTCTTTGGCACTATAGGTTAGGCCATCCTAATTTATCTTACATGAAACAATTATATCCAAATTTTTTCAATAATAAGGATTCATCTTTTCAGTGTGAATTTTGCCAACTCTCTAAACACACACGAAATTCCTACTTACCCCCTGCTTACAAACCCATTAAACCTTTTTCTATTATACACAGTGATGTCTGGGGGCCATCAAAGATTAAAACTAAGAAAAATGCCAAATGGTTCGTAACTTTCATAGATGATCATATGAGATTAACTTGGGTATATCTCATGAGAGATCAAGAATATCTCTCAAGAATAAGTTTTTCAGATTTTTAATGAATTTTACTCCTTTATACTGAATCAATTCCATTCAAAAATTCAGATTTTTAGAAGTGATAATGGGAAAGAATACCTAAGTCAAGCTTTTGATCAATTTTTTTACATCAATGGTATTATACACCAAACTTCATGCGCCAATACACCACAACAAAATGGCGTATCTGAGAGAAAAAATAGGCATTTACTTGAGGTTGCAAGGTCTATTATGCTCACTACAAATGTTCCAAAATATCTTTAGGGAGAGGCTATTCTTACTTCTGCTTATCTAATAAATCGAATGCCTTAAAAAACATTAGGTTTCCTTACACCTTTACAAAAATTACTTAAAATCTATCCCTCGGTTCCCTTTCTTAATCAACTACCTCATCAAGTGTTTAGTTGTGTTGCTTTTGTTCATAATTACCATGGTGGAAAACTTGAACCCCGAGCTCATAAGTGTATCTTTTTGGGCTATTCTTTTACTAAAAAAGATTATAAGTGTTTTTCTCCTACTCTCAACCGGTTCTTTGTGACAATAGATGTAACATTTTTTGAAAATCAACCCTATTATCTAAAAACACCCATTCAGGGGAGAGTTGTGAGAGTGAATGGTTGTTTCAATAAATGATGACACACTCAACGCACTATCCCAGAAAAAATATACCTTTTCTTTCACCTTCTACACCTAATTGTGATCAAATCATACCTGAAAATCTTGAAACAAATGATCTCAGACCTGATACTTTCACTTCAGAGGCCACTCAACCCTTTGAGCTCACTGTAATAGATGATCCCAACCCTCAACCAGATAAGAATTCCACTGAAAATGGTGAATGTGATAAGGAGAAGGATACTGAAACTAGGTGGACAAACCAAAAAACAATTCCAAAGTTTACACAAGAAAGAAGGGAACAAAACAAGGAAATGAGTAGCAAGTGAAACTGAACAGGAGAAATCCATCATTCTTTTTGAGCAAGGTTAGGAATTAGAACCTGCTATAAATTTTGAGGAGCTAGGTTAGCCTATATCACTGAGGAAGGGAGTAAGATCATGTACAAGCCCCAATCAACAAGTTTGTCTCTTATAACAGACCTTTATTGCTTAGTTATCTATTGAATAATTATCTCATAATTTTCAGGAGGATGTTAAGGACCCCAAATGGAGGGAGGCAATAAATGATGAACTAAGTGCACTTAAGAAGAATCAGACTTAGGTGTTAACAGACTTACCACAAGGAAAAACTATAGTGGGATGCAAATGGATGTTTACCATCAAATACAATCCTGATGGAAGTATTAACAGGCATAAGGCAAGAATTGTGGCTAGGGGGTTTACACAGACACATGGGATTGACTACCAGGAAACATTTGCACCGGTAGCCAAACTTAATACAATTAAGATTCTCTTGTCACTAGCTGACAATCTGGACTAGCCCCTACATCAACTTGATATCAAAAATGCCTTCTTGAATATGATCTTGAAGAGGAGGTGTATATAGAGTTGCCACCGAGATTAGGAGGAAACAACTACCCTCAAAGAGTATGCAAACTTAAAAAGTCTCTATACGCCCTAAAGTAGTCACCTAGAATATGGTTTAGGAGTTTTGCAAAAGCAATGAAGAATCTTGATTACTAGCAATGCCGGACTAATCACATCCTATTTATTTGACATTGACTAGTGGTAGGATAACTATCCTTATTATCTATGTTGATGGCATTAACATTACAGGTGATGATTGGGAAGGTATACAAGAGCTGAAGAATTCTTTGGCTCAAGAATTTGAAATCAAAGATATGGATAACTTGAAATATTCCCTTAGAATGGAGGTAGTCAGATCATCTCAGTGCCTCAAAGGAAGTATAGTCTTGATCTTTTAAAGGAAACTGGGATGCTAGGAGCAAAGCCAGCAGAAACTCCTATGGAATAAACATATAAGTTAAGTCTTAAAGATGGTGGTACACCAGTGGACATAGGGAGGTATTAGAGACTGGTGGGAAAACTGATTTTTTTAAATCTCATACTCAACCAGATATCAGCTTTCTTGTCAGTGTGGTTAGTCAATTTATGAGCAATCCTCAATAGGAACACATGGGTAGTGTTTAGAATCTTGAAGTACTTCAAAAATGACACCTAGAAAGGGGTTATGCTTTAAGAAAGGGAGAGCGAGGAACATTGAAGTCTTCACAGATGCTGATTGGGTCAGATTTGTAACTGATAGAAGGTCCACAATAGCCTATTGCACTTTTGTGTGGGGCAACTTGGTTACTTGGACAAGCAAGAAGCAACCTGTGGTTGCAAAAAGCAGTGTCAAAGTAGAATATAGAGCCTTAGCACTTGGAATATGTGAAGGAATATGGATCAAGAAGCTCCTGACAGAACTACAAATCATAATAGAGCCTCCAATGAAAGTGTGGTATGATAACATGGCCACAATAGGGATTGCAAAGAATCCTATACATTACAATAGAACCAAGCATGTGTAGATAGATCGTCATTTCATAGATTTTCATTTCACCAAAGAGAAAGTGGAATCTGGATTAAATGATCTTGCCTATGTGCCTACCAACAGTCAAGTCGCAGGTGTTTTTACTAAGGCACTTACAAGAGTCAAATTTGAAGAACTTAGTTGCAAGCTGGGAATGATCAATATCTATTCACCAGCTTGAGGGGGAGTGTCGGTGGAATATTATGACTAATATTCTTATTAAGATACTAAATAACTGTAAATAGATTATATTGAGATATAGATGGGTTGTAAATAGTTAAGATAGAATAAGTTTGAAATCCCTCAAATTAAGGGATTATATTAGATAGCTTTAGATAACTTTCCAGATTTAAATTCCTACTTGTAATGGCCTATATATGGCTGTATACTTTCTATTCAATATATCAAAATATTATTCCCCATTTTTGTTCATTAGGTCTTGCTTAGATATTTTTAAAAGTTATCCTTTCAATTTCATAGTCTCCTTCCACTAGTTTTGATGGATTAGTTCGGGTTATAAACAAATCTAAGTCATGAAAAGGTAAAAAGAGATATGAATATTAATGATCAAAACTAAAATATCAAAAGAAAATAATATATGAAAAGAAATTAAATGGTTAGGCTAATAGAAATCAAGCTTTCCTCATATCCTAGTCCTTAGAAATGGTGCCAAAAACTTGATGAAATCTTGTATGCAATGTATATAACTCAACCGCTTTATTCTATAGACTTTCCAAGGTAAGTGCGCATATTTTTCTATAATACAGTCCTCAGAGTACTAAGTGTCGATCTCAAAGAGACTATGAGTAGTAATAATGACTCTTTTTCTATTATCTAATTGACAATCAAGGTCATCATCATCATCATCACACCCAGTTTGAAATCCCGCAGTGAAATGGGGTCTGAGGAGGCTTGATAGTACGCAGCCTTACCCCTACAAAGTAGAGAGGCTGTTTCCAGTAGACCCACTTGTAGATGTGATATGTAAAGTAATGATGCAGGACACGAAAAGCCACCAAAAAGTTAAGATTTACAATCAAGGTGATGACGATAATTCAGATTTAAAATAAAACAATGAATTAAAGACAAATTAACATAACCTAAAAGAAATAGAATAGCAAAAGAGTAAAAAATCAAGCAACAAAACAAATGGTACCAAAATCCAAATGCTCTTATGACTTCTAATGTAATCATGGTTTCACTAATCAATTTATTTTGAGATCAATGGATCTCGAAAATTCCTTAATTATGCTAACCTTTTTCTCAAGAATATTAAAACATAATCCTAGGTTGATTGATTGAAATCTCTTTCTAATTAAAACCTCTTGAATTGTATTAATTGATTCATAAATTTCACTATTAAGTTTGACATAATCTAACAGATTTATGCTAACCTATCTTTAGGTTTTTATGCAACTTCTTTCAACCATGCTAGATATATTCATATATTAGATTTTTCAAACTCAGTTGTATAAAATCATACCTGAAATAATACAATGATAAAATTAATTTAAGAATAAATATGAACACATAATTGAATCTTAACAAATTAAAGAATGAATTATATTAAATTAAAAACAGTACAATATCCATCTTGGGGTTCATCTAATCCAGAGACGTAGCACATAATAATAGAAAACAAAACATAAAACTAAATAAAAAGCTAGAAATTTAGGAAAACATGGCTGGAATTCTTAAAATCTCCAAAAACTTCAATCTAGAGTGATAATCTGCTCAAATAGGGTTTCCTTAATTGTTTCTCTTACTTTTTTGTGTTGTTCTTTCCTTTTTTTGGCTTCCTCCTCTTATCTATAGCTCAATCTTATCTTTTTAAATTTGAAATTCGAATATAGTAAGACACACTAGCATCAACACAGGTGTGTTGATGATTGTGTTCTTCAAATTAATGCACAACACTATCCAAAACTAATACTTGCATAGACACGGGCATATATCGTCAATATGGCCTTCTTATTATTAAACACAAGCATGTTCCATGTGAAATATTCAGCACGCCTGCAAACTCTACTACATAGCAATGTACATTGTCCTATACTCCGTAACTTAATCAAAATAGCTCCAAATAGCTCTAAACTTGTCTAAATTAGTCAAGTGAGTGAATTAGAATTAAAAACAAATATAACCAACTTATATACCAAAAAAATACAAATATTTTGATAAAAAAGCAAAATACATTAAATATTGGACTAAAAATATGACTAAATCACTATTTATCTACTTCCCTACACTTAAGCATTTGCCTATCTTAAGCAAATAATAATTCTAATTTATCAACTCTTCTTAATATCTCCCTCTGCTACATCTCAACCTATATATTCACACTTCAAATGTCATGCTTTAATAACCAAATTAAAGTACGATAAGAATCAACAATCATAGAATAAATTTCATAAGCCAACATCATAAATGATTTTTTTTATAGTCCTTTTTAAATCAAGTGCTATAGGATTTAACACCCTCACATTAAGGATTCACTCAATTCATTTAAAGTGTTTAGGGTAAAAATCAATGAAACTTTCAATTCAATTAAAAGGAATCTTAACTATAAGCTTGTGAATATATCACATCTTCAACACTATAAAATAAACTAGAGGCAAAATCAAAAGGTCTTTACATAAAGGTGTAATGAGGTTTAGATAAGATAAGGTAAAGATAAATTGTGGGCTAATCAATATGAAAGAAATTGCATAAACAAGATTATACAAAATTTTAATTTATTCGTATAAATCTCCATATAGAATGTGAATAAGGTGTAAAATACATGAGGAATCTTCTTTTTAGTTTCTCTGGAGGGGAAATAATTTGGAGTTTAGAAGGGCCAAGGTGCAATGGCAAGAGGTGTGTATGCCTAAGAATAATGAAGGGCTTGGAATAATGACTCTCAAACTAATGAACATTGTAATATTAGCAAAGAGATTATAGAGACTTACAACAGACAAACAGGCTTTATGATGTAAATGGGTGCATGAAGTTCATATAAAAAGTAATGGCATTAGGGGTTTTGAAATCAACATATATGTAACTTCTTCTCTAAAAGAAATACTAAAAACTAGAAGCTCACTAAGGAAGGAGTTTATTCACCTGATTGGAGGTGGCAATTCTTCTAAATTCTTATTTAACAATTGGTTATCATGTGATCCTCTACATTGCTTACAAGAGATGGAAATTCTTAAGCAAATCATTAGGTTGAATTCAACTGTTAAAGAGGCTTTAGTTGACAAACAACTTTTCAATCTCTACTCTATTCCAAACTTTATCATCACTGAAGTTATTGGAACTCGCTTGAATGATGAAGAGGCCAAAATCATTTGGAAACACACTAGCAATGGAATTTTTACAAACAACACTTATAGGAAATTTTTTAGAGACAATCCAATTACATATCCTGGATTCAGCTAGTATGGCACAAATAGTGTCATGGCTAGCTATGAAAGATAAACTAAAAACTCTAGATAAGCTGAGGTTTCTTAGTATCCCAAACAGATGCTTCTTATGCATGGGTGATGAAGAACACAGGAATCACCTATTTTTTTAGTGTCAGTTTGTCTCTAATACATGGAAATTGTTAATGTTACATTCAACAGGCTCCAATTGATTGGAATTATGTCATAAGGTGGTGTACTACTATTATTCATCCCAACAACATTATCAAGAGGTATTTTAGCTTGTCTATGGCCATTCTAGTTAAAGCTATCTAGGAAGAAAGACATTCTAGCATTTTTCAGGATAAAGCTCAATCTTCACAACAGTTCAATAGTATAACTCTTTAGCAGATTAGAAACTTCATCAGCATACACATTGTCAAATGTCAAAATCTAGATGACTATAGTAGAATATGGAATGTATGAGCCAAGTATGGTTCTAAGTTATATAAGTTTGTAATGAGGATTGCGTTTTAGATCATATTCCAATTATAGCCTCTTGTAATGCTCTTTATAGCATATGTATATTTTGCTTATGCCTTTAATGTCTTAATTTATTTCTTTTTTCTAAAAAAAATATTACATAAAGATAATTACTACTTTAAAAAAATATAATTGCAAGAAAAGTAAGTATTGATTATATGTTGGGCCCCGAACTTTTCTTGGAAGTTAGGACTATTAAATGAGAAATTATTGATGATTATTCATGTGTAAAGAAAGGAGGAATTCATGAATTATTCAAATGGAAAAGATGGTTTAGGTACAAGATGGATTATATGTGAAATGTTGGAAGTTAAAAGCTGGAAAATGTATATGTTTATTGAGTATGCTTCGGTGTTTGAGCCATAACTTTTGCTCTAGTTATCCAAATGAGATGATTTTTTAATTGGAGTAAACTAGAGAAATAAGGCTACAAATTGTCTGATGAAATTGAGTTTTAGTTCAGTCTATAAGAATTTCAATTTTCGGATGGAAGTCAAGCGCAGGATAATGTTTTAGCATAAGAACAGTATGAAAGTGTTTGAGGTATAGCTTTTAGACTATGGAACCAAATTGAATGATTTTGATGTCATTAGAAAATTGAGACAATGAGGAACATTTTTCTAGGAGGAAGTGCAAGCAAATTCCTTCAATTGCATGATTAGAAAAGGTCTTGATTTTGGAAGAAGCTAAGTATGATTTAAATGAATTTTGAGGTATTGATAGATTAATTATTCTATTTTTGTGGAATAAAGTAGCATGTTAATGGGAGTTAATTGGCATGTTAATTTGAGTAAGACCATATGACATGAATTAAATTGAATTATGGTACTGAGGTGGTAAGTTTGTATGAGTGGCAAAATTGGAAGACCACTTAAGCATTAAGGTTACAAGGCTTACATATAAGGGTAATTTGGACATTACTCACTCATTAATGGCACAATTGTAAATAAGAAGTGTGGGCTTTCATATAAGAAGAAGAGAAGCATGAAAATGGAAGGAAAAAATGAAAGAAAAGAGAGAAGAGAGGGAGAGAGTCAGTGGAGAAAAGGAGAAAGAAGAAAGAAGATACTAGGTTTCAATTTTTCATGGTCTTCAAGAGGGATTTTCAAGTTACTCAAGAAGGGAAAAAGGAAGAGGAGGATGAGAGCCTTCTTTTGATCCAAGAAACTCCTCATTTGGCGAAGGAATCAATGTAAGAGTGTTTTTGGTTTGTTGGATTTTTGAATGGGTTTTGGTTCTTATAGCTTAAGAATGGTATGGGTTTAAGTTTGTAAGATCAATTTTGGTGATTATGTGTTATGGGTTGTTTAATTTGAATCACCATTGATTTGGGAATTTTGCCTTAGATGAAGGTAAGCAAGAGAGGCAAGAGTAGCAAGAGGGGAATGCATTTTGAACAAGTATCAAGCAAGGAATCAAGGTGGGTACATGTTTGTAATAGATTAAATAAGCTATTTTTGCTTTCTTTGAATCAAGGAAATTAATGATTTAAATTGCATCATAAGTGTTGCATAAATTGTGTCTTGAATGATTTGAGAGATTACTACATGTTTGATATGTGAATTGTGTGATGATTTATGAAAATGATTTCTTTTGAAAAGATTACAAGTTTATGAAATCATGTTTTCGGAAATGGTTTTCGAAATATATCAAGTATATGAAATCAAGTTTTCGAAATTTTGCCATTTGGGCAATCTTTTTGCAAGTCATGATTACATGTTATGTGGGTTTGGTTTGGTCCGTTCTATATGTCAAATGCACTTGTCTAAAGGCTTCTCCCGCCTGCCCGCTAGTGACATGGAACTCCTTCACAAACCCCCTCATGTTTACGACTACACAAAATGACTATGTGGGATTGTGTTAGTTCGTTCTGTTCACGGTTACACAAGACCATTCTATGGAATTATGTTAGTACGTTCTATTTACGGACCTATCCAACCATTTCTAATGTGCTTATGTGTATGATGTGTGACCAAGTTGATGCATTCATGTTTTGTGGTTTATAAATTTGAATACATGATGAGAATTTGAGAAATAAGTGTTTTTTGGATTTTCAACAAGAATTTTCTATGACAGTAAACTTTGAAATGGTTTTGCTTATTTTTCCGTTATAAGCTGTTACCCACGAGCTTTCAAGCTCACCCCCTCTCCGTCCCATATCCAGGTGATAAGTAGGAAACATAGTGAAAGAAAGTCAAGACATTACTTCAGATATGCATGTTTTGTTATGTTTTGGAATTATTGATGTAAAACAAGGCTTCATATGTATTTTGAGAATTATTGGGTTTTGCATACTTTTGTATTTTGGATATTGATATTGATAATGTATTGTGACTTGGAATGCCATTGAAGGTTGTAAAATTCTTATTTTATGTGGTTAATGAAAAATGGACTTGTGTATGGACATGAAACATAAATTTGTATATGGATGACTATAATAAATGTTGAGTATGAATGGTTGGTATATGTATGTGTATATATATATATACGCATCAGTGAGATGTTATGGAAAGGACAACAGGAATTATGAATGGTTTTGGATAATAAGATGTAGCTAAATGTGACAAGTCAAATGAGCTAAGATTTAAGAATGGATGAAGAAAAGTTGGAATTCAAATGATTATAAAATGAGGTGGAGTTGGAATATGAACTAATTAAGGATGAGCTTAAATTGAAATTAACACGAGTTATTGTTATATATATATATATATATAAGTGAGGCAATATGGACAAGAAAGATAGAAACGTTATGAATGATGAGTAAAATGAATTGAAGTTGATGATTTGATGAATTCCAATTGGTAGTTGAATGGATTAGAATGTGTTGCTTTAGTTAAGGAAGTGAAGTTGCGATGAATTTCAAGTTTTCCATGAGGCTGAATGTGTGTTCTGACTACCAGGAAAAATCTGGAATAATTTAGATAGAATTGGTAAATATTGTTTTCTTGGAAGTTGTAAATGATCCTTTTAGCTTTCCGACGATATAAAGTTTGTAAAATTTGGATACCGGAATGAAGAGATATGAATGTTACAAGAAGTGATGTTGCATAGGATTTTGTGTGTATAACAGCTATGCTTAATGATAAGAATTTGTGGTTTTGATGAATCAAATGAATTGAGATTTGAGAGTGTTATGAGATAAATTTGATGTTTGAGTTGTTATGAAGTGATTTGGCACTAGAAGGGTTGTTTTTGGGGAGATATTAAGTGAATATGATGTTAGATTGGATGTAGGAAGCATTGGAGAGGGTTTGGGGAACACCTATGTCCGTTTAACAGACCTTTGCGGGTCAAAAAGGACCCTTTGCATCGCCCATGTCCGTTTAACGGACCTTCTCGGGTGAAATGGTGCACTTTGCCCCGACAATGTCCATTTAACAGACATCCACTGGATAGTCACATTAAATCGTGATTTTAGACCCTTTTTGAGGCGGAATCTGACTTTTTGGTCTTCATGAAAGTTTTAGATCTCGAAGTCTTCTTTCCAATGGTTTAAAAAAGAAATCAATCCGAGATTTGTGGTGAGAGTTATGATAATCACGCCAAGACATGTCACCACATGATTGAGGGTATAAACATGTGTGATTCATTTGGTCATAACTCTCTCATTCGACCTCCGAATGCAGTGATTCTTGAAGCAATGGATTCCTAAGACATGTATCTCCCTCTCCATAAAAAAAATTGTATCTTTTGGAGCTTATTTGAGAAAGTTTGCATTAAAGTAAGTGAGGGGTCGGTTAGGAGAGCATAATTGGAGTATGTGCACGCTGTAGCTTTTTAAGCATATCTTGACCTATAGAGCTCCGATTAAGATGGTTCTTGCTTCAAAGAAAACTAGAGACCTAGAGCTGTGTGTTTTATGAAGAAGTCAAATTAAAATTGAGATTTGAAGATTTTCAAATTCTATTCACAAGCAGGAAAATTGAGTTCAAGCATAGTGACTGTTTTGTGTGGGCACACCATTGAAGAAATTGTGAGAAAATTTTTGGGAGGTTATGAGAATGAAAAATAATAATAATGATGGATAATAAGGGTTTAATGTAATAACCCTTCATAGTAATACGCTCACGTTTCTTGATTTTCGCAAGAGGTTGGGTTTCGGAATCAAACGGGATCCAACATGTGTGGTATCAGAGCAAGAGGGTTGGGTTCCGGAATCAAGCAGGATCCAACAGAGATGGTATCAGAGCAAGAGGGTTGGGTTTCAGAAACGGGGTCCAACATTATATGTCATGATTAACAAATAAGATCAGTACTTTAATAATGTATTTGATTACTTCAACTAATTTATTTGAAATAATATCTCTCACTATTATTCAGACAAATTTAACCTCTCTAGTGGGTCAGGATCTCCTTTAAATTTAGTTGATCTTGAGTCACTCAACAAACTAACTACACTTAAATTAGGTAAATATCATCCTTATCAATCACATCTCAAGTAACTTCTAGATTCGTTATGTAATAATTCTTACAAAAAAACATCTTATTCGTTATTCCTAACCTTGCTTCTAAATTCATATAATCATAAGTCACTAATTCAAATGATACAAATTTGGCTAAGTAGGACAAATTAGCCTTAAATCACTCAACAAGTCTTACAATAAGCATAACTCTAGTTTTATGCTTAAATAGTAGAAGGTAATAATCATGTACTCACTACGCACTTAATATTTTAATAAGCAATTTTATTTTAAATAGCCTCATAAAATACAAAATTGTATGTAATAATATCATACATGTAAAACATGCAATTTGCTATGCATCAAAATATATCAAGCATATATTATTCATACAATTTATGGACACATAATCAATATATGCATAATAACTATCTAAGTTTTGTTTGATTTTAGTTATTGATTTTTTATAATCTAAAATAATATTTCCAACTCTTTGAAAAAATTAAATTAGATTTAACTCATTGATTCCTAAATGAATTAAATTCCTACTCCAAATAGAAATTAAAATTGGTTTTAAAATAATTTTCAAATTCAATTGAAAATGATTTTCATTTATCTCAATTCCTTTAATAAAATTTAATTAAAAATATTTTAATGAATTATGCTTCTTATTACTATAATTTAGAAAAACTCATTTTTCAAAACTTATAAATAAGATATTCTAATCAAATTCAAAATATATCTCTAATCTA
>JANKYE010000225.1:17997758-18008413 GCA_032467995.1 Erythroxylum dillonii
AATTAGTAAACATGTTTTCGACAATTTTCTACTGAAAATGAAAATTGAAAATATATGCAAAAAATTAAGATAGAAAACAAAAAACTGTTTTCTGAAAGTAAACGCACCGTTAGTTTTTAAGAAATGAAAATCTTCACTAGAAAATATTAGCTGGACCATATTAAGGGTGCAATTTAATGAATGCATCCTTAATTATCGTATGTTTATCTTTAAATGCCATATAAATTTAAAATGAAAAGAAGAATATTTTGGATTTGATTACTCTGAGTGTCTATTCTTTTATCAAATATGGTAAAAGTATGCATTCTAGTGAGAGGTACGGGCGAAGAAGGATAAAGGTGTTGTTGTGCTTAAAGCCTAAAAACAACTTTATTACCCTCCTCACATGCATTTACGTTAACTAGATCCCATTATTCACATACGAAACACTAATTTAGATTATATGCCGTAAACATCTAGTTGGTAGTTTACAATGGTTCTTATCAGATTAATAGGAAAAAAAAAAGACAAAATTGCTGTAGCGACCCTGTGTTATACGAAAGTAGCTAATTAAATCTTGAGATATAAAATGTTACTTTATTAACCTTATTTTTTCAATTTTGCTGCAAAAAAAAACCCTTAGCCGTGTGTTAATAAGGGACTGTGCGTTAATAAAATTTCAACTCAGAATTTTTTTTGCTAATTTTTATATGTCAAGATTTTTGTAATAACTTTTGAATAACACAGAGTTATTAAGGCAATAAATTTAGAAAAAAAATAGTTTTGGTTCCGACTCCGATAGCTCCTAGAAACAGCTGACCATATGCGTCAGACATGGTGATGTATCGCTTTGTTTAAGACTATTTCGATAGAATTGATTTGACCGTTTCTATAACACTAGCAAAATAAGTTTTATTAGCTTATGCATAATGCATGAGGGTGAGTATATATTTAATTAGGATAATTGTTCTTGTTCCTCTGATTCACCAAGAAAAAAGTGGTCCCTAGCTATTTGGGTAGATTAATTATTGTCAGAAAAGTGCGACTAGGACTAATAAAGTTATCAAAAGTTAATGGTCGACGGCCAAACAAACTGATACTATGTTCTACCGGTAATAGTATAGTTAAATTTAATAGACCTATTCTGGCGTCAAACAAGTGTTGTATGGTTGTGCATGTCACACCGATAGCTATCAAACAAAGTCATGAACGATGAATGCTTGTTCATGATTTTATGACAACAGAAATTTGAGATGAGACGACTTGTTATGTTTAGTTAATTTTTCTCCACAAAAATACAATGTTTTAAATGTTTGTGATTGTAGATGCCATTAATTTGTACTACGTAACTGAACTGACAAAAGTAAGAAACTATGAAGTGACATAAGCAAATTAATACGGACCCTTTAAAATCACCCTAAGGATGGGCTGATTTTTCTAGAGATTTACAAATTTATTGAATCCTGATTATCTGGACAATATTTATCGGTTGTTAATCATGATAAGCTTTTCATAATTCATAAAAAATCCCAAAACCTTGTTGCGGCATTAGTAGTGGATAAAGAAGGCAAAAAGTAATGTACAATAATAATTTTTTCTCTTAAAAGTGGTTTATTAGAAGTTTGAATTGAGATTTTTCAAGACATGAAAGTTTGTCACTCGAGATGGAAACGAGTTCAATTCAGAAATATCATGTATGGAGGCATTAGTTGGATCCACCTCGTCTTGTTTGGCTGGTTGTGTCCTTGAAACCACCATACATGTCGAAGCAAAAGAATAGGATAAGGCTAATTTAATTCATTTACGTCATTTTCTATTAATTGGTTTTTCGATTTCTGATTTCATTCTTTACAATATCAAAGCTAGCAAAACAAGTTAATGCCGGCTTTCTACAATATCAAGAACTTGGAAAAATATCATTACCCATAGTATAAAAGAAGTACGACCAAAAACTGAGCCCCCAAAAGGCCTTGTCAAGGGAAAAAGTAACAAATCACTTAAACAACCACCACGCTCCACTTGTGTAACTCTGACGCAATGGCACTACGACCTGAGGATTCAAACTCGCGACGTGGGGCGACTCAGGCCGAAACCTGGTGTTGGACCCAGAATTTTTCTTAGAAGTTAGAGCTAATAAATTAAAAATTTTGAATTAGAAATAATAGACAAGAGTAAAGTAGTGAATGAAAAATGTGGATAGATTCATGTTTTGCTATGCTATTTTTGGTGGATAAGAGATTTTGAAATAGGAAGAATTAAGGTGAAAGTTAGAAGTAAAATGAAAGCAAAAATGAAGTTGAATATGTGTAGTAAGTTGACGAAGGAAATGTATATATGTGTATGTTCTGTTATTAGTGTTCATGATTAATCATGGACTATAATTTCTTTATGGATAATGTTGATTTGAATTGGAGTTGAGAATGGTGAGTAAATGAAGTAGAAAAGGTGATCTTGGTATGAGTTATATTAAGGAAAGATTTTGAAACAAAATGGGTAGTTGATCTGGAAAATGTTCACTGAGTATGTTTCAGTCTTTTAGCCACAACTTTTTCTTTAGTTATCCAAACGAGATGATTCTTAATTTGGATTAAACTAGAAACATATGACTACATTTCTTATGAAGACATTAAATTTAAATTCTATCTTTAAGAATCTCAAAATTTGTCATAAAGTTGAGAACTGGGTTCCGTACATTGGTGGATGAATGTACAGTTCTTGTTCTGACTTCAGGGGAAATTTTTGATTAATCTAGATAGATTTAGACAAAGTTATCTTCTAGAAAGTTGTAGTCTTTCTTTTTTCTTTCAAACGATATATAGTATAAAGTTTTTAGACATTGGAGTCGAAAGTTATAATCCTTCTAAGTGGAGATGCTCAGGAGTATAGATTGTATCGTTTGATCATGTCATATCGTCTGTGATGAAGTATCATCTGATGACGTCATATCGTCTAGTGATGATGTCATATCATCTGTGATGAAGTATCGTTTGATGACATCATATCGTCTGGTGATGACGTCACATCATCTGTGATGAAGTATCGTTTGATGATGACGTCATATCTTTTGGTGCACTGTTCATCTAACCTATCTTCTAGTCCATTTTTTAGTTGATAGAATTTGTCTTCAAGGTCTTAATGAAAGTTGTAGATCTTGAAGTCCTATTTCAACCATCTAAAGAACACCTTAATCTGATATTTATAGGAAAAGTTATGGGAATTTTCCCAATTCATTTGGCCCTTCGTCTAGTTTCGTCTAACTTTCGTATGGTCCAATTCTGACCCTCAAGATGATAGCATCTTTTTTCATGGTCTTCATAAAAGTTGTAGATATTGAAGTCCTATTTTAAATCATATAAAGAAAACCTTAATCTCACTCATCCAGTGAACATAGATCCCAGTTCTAGTACACAAAAGTGTAAAAACGTAATATGTATCAATCAAATCTCGTCAGAAGGCATTCATCAAAATACGCCAAAATAATCATGTGTGACACCACTAGTTGACCAAACTAATGTGCACACCCACCGATCCTTAGTGTTGGCTCGACTTTTATTCATGGTGAGTCCGGACTATAGTCGATAAGAGCGTTATGACCCTAGGTGATGACCTCGTCGGTATCCAGACCCTAGGTGTGGGATCACCCGCGAGTCCCGTAGAAAGTTGTCAATACCGTGACTCAACTTTAATGTACCAGTGTCAAGGATACAGGGGTAGCTTAATCAGTTGTGCCCAGCACACGATCGACCAATCGTCTCCTCACCAATCACCAAAATCATATACAAAAATTAAGTACAAAATCAAATAAAGCATCATATTTTTTATTTATCAGTCCAACTGATAAAATGAAACTATACCATAGCTCTAAGCCAAAGAGAGCAAATACATGACTCGGTTATGCTCATGTAAATTCCAAAACATTATTTCAAGCAATAAAAGTTATCTTTTACAATCCAAGTGCAAAGTTATTCAAAATATAGTTTCATAAAATAAAACATTATTCTTTGCATTTTAAACTCAGATTTGTTAAAAATAATAACATTTATCAAAATATGTAATAAAAATATCAGTTTCAAAAACTATGTTGGAACATTATTTTGTACAATAAAAGTTATCTTTTATACTCCGAATGCATAGTTGTCCAAAACAATGCCTTTTATTAAATACCTAAACATATTAGCATCCATTTAAAGTTCAATTTTACCATACGTTGCCTAGGTTCAAAATTCACATACAAGTCATCATGCTTGTCTTAGGATGTTCTAATTCTATTTGAGAAATATGGTTTCCCCAATTCACCTCAAAAGAGGGTGTGCACAAAAATTCTCGGTACGAGCTCCTTGATTCCTAGCTCCCGAGCCTTTATACATAAAAGACATACAATGAGATTATTACTTAACATAAATGTTATAAGTATACGCCATCACATAAGTGTATAAAACATCATATCATTCCCTTTCAGCTATAGGATTCCCCACTTTAATTCCTCACATGGTTACTTCCTTACTAGCCACATCAGTTTTTCTTTTGCATTTTCTAAGGCATTTAATGCCTTTAATCCAATACCTACTCATTTCAAAACATAATTAAGCCCATCTTTATCCAAAAGCATTAGGTCATTACTCATCAACCTAAACAACAATTCAAGTTCACTTTAAGTAAACATGAAAGTATTTTCCAATGCATACCATTACAAAGCCTTAAATCCTAAACCAAGTTCACTTAGGCATTTTAACAAACACCTAATGTGCATGATTTTCAAATCACATTTCCAAGACTTTATCATAATAATTCTTGCTCCTATCATGCCATATAGTAACACTTCCAATCAATGACACATTCCACTACTCCATTCTAACCAATTTCCTTCTTTTAAGCTTCATTTTATCAATTGTACAACTCATTACATTAATCCACCTCTTCTCCATCATTTTGTCCTAACCAACACACATCTTCTTATTCTTCATCATCAATTCACATCATATATGTATAATTAACACCCTAAAATTCATTTAGACCATCAATTCCAAAAGATAGTCAAAAATTCATGAACTTTCACCTAAAGGGGACAATTTCGATTTTGACTTAAAGAACTCTCTCCATGACACATTTCATTCATGTAAATGATGTTTCATGCATAATGAAGCATGGAAAACAACATATCTTAACACCAAACTCAAAATCCTAATGTAGAGAGAGATGAGACAAATTTGGCCTAAATCTTCCTTTGGTGTTATCTTCCAATCCTTTGAGAATTTCTCAAATCTAATGATAGATTTGAGTTCCTTGACCCCAAATTACCTTACAACACCTTGATTGTGGTTGAAGAATCAAAAACTTGGTGGAAAATAGGTGAGGGTCGAAGCTTGCTTCTTTCTCTCCTCTCTTCTCCTTCTCTTTTCTTTTAATTAAAACATTGTTTTAATGTCTAAATGAAGGGGTTGCACGGCCGCACCATGTAAAAGGGTCTAGAATTTTACTCTTCTTTGAACAAACATGGTGAACTTACCAATTTTCCCTTAGTTATATGAAATTACTATTATACCCTCTAAACTTTTCCTAAATTTGCAATTAAGCCCAAAATTTGGGAATCACCAAAACTGTTATTTTCATTTTGGTCCCTGGACTTTTGAAAATTATAATTAAGCCTTTTAACTTTATAAATTACGAATTAGTCCTCGAAGAATTGAAAAATTACATTTAAGTCCTTTAACTTTTGACAATTTGCAAATAAACCCTTATATACATCAACTTTTCCAATTAAGCTTTCTAAGTGTCCTATGAGTCTATAAATCATGTCTAATCCCCTCTAAGGCATTAGAATTTATTTAATTTAACCACCATGGTCATATCCATCCAATGGACTTGGTTTTATCCACTTTAAAAGCTCATATATCGAAAATCTCCAAGATTCCACATTACCGGTGTATTCCACGTTCATGTAAGGGAATATAATATTATAAATCATTAAAATATACACCCAAATGACTTAAATGCATCTTTGAACTCATATATAACCATATGTATAAATCAATATACAGTAATATCTCAAAATACAGTACAACACAAAAGGGCTCCGAAAGTCCGGCGTTACATCATCACTCCATGATCCATGCAAGATCCTGCACAACGATAGCTGCAATTTGTTACCATCTCTCTGCCCTTGCTAAAATCATTCTACTCCATCTTGTTCTTGGAATTATATTTACATGTATGGAAGGCTAGGTTAGCTTGATAATTGAGTAGGTATTTAAGCTGATTAAGAAGGTAAAATACTTATCTCTTGTGATATAAAATAATAGAACTTGATGATGACTGAATTGGGGATAGATTGATTGAAATATTGTTATTAAATGTGTGATGGGAAAATGATGCATGAATGGTAGTTTTTGTTCTGTTTAACATGTATGATAACCAATAGTTTATGAGATGTTAAATGAATGATTTTGAGCTAGAAATTGAGATGAAATTGATGAGGAATTGGGGTATAATTTAGGTATAATTAATGGAATGTTATGAAGGTGTTTTGAATTTGATATGAAAGAGTTTTCTTTTGAATCTAGAAAAAATTGGGGACGTTAGTGTATGTGTAAGAATGATTGTTAGTGACATAAATGAATAGAATTTAGAGAGCTTTAATGTAACCAAAATGGAAGCTATATTAACATAAATTGAAGTAGCTATTGAGAGTATGAATTCTGGAAAATTTGAAATGTTAATGATGATCCTAGGTAGATAAAATTCATGGAGAATTGAGGGAAATTGGATAGTGCACATCGGGGCACTCATTTCATGATAGTGGGAAGGTCCCCCACGATCGTGGCCAAAGCTTTGAAATGATAATTTCAGTTTTGTGAATTTGTTGAACCAAATGAGGATAATTCACTTTACATTGGTGTATTTAGACATAATTCAGGCTTGAAATGAACCTAGATTGTTGCTTAATTAATTGGTTAAGAGTTTGATAAGTTTAAGTTGTTAATTGACATCGTTACTTAATGAAAGATTATCTTAATATCAATGTATTTAAATCTAAAAATTTTGAGTTGTTAAAGGAATAAAGGTGTTCATATGAATGCAAATATGATCCAAAGGATGTGAATAAGGTGTTAGGTATGAATGAATGAGAATTAGGAAATTGTGTGAATGTATATTGCTAGAAAAGGTTGTTGAATATATGATTGATGAAGTTAGAGTAATCAAACTTACTCAAGGTAGAAACCTGAATGCAAAGTGGTAATATGCAAGCTAAAATAATTGAACGGTTAAGATTTGTGATTAAGAATACATACCTGGAAAGGTCAATTGGGCATGCATTGAACACGAAACATATACATATGTATGATTGTATATTCATATGATTAAACAACTTAGTGATGTGTAAATTATATGTGTACTGCATGATTAGATGCACAAGTTGATCGTTAGCATCCAGACATTGCTGGATCATCAAGATAATTGCTTTTTTGGAGCGTATTGTGAGTTAACCTAGATGTGTAAACTCAATTATATGTGCTTTAGTTTGAATTGTATGTGTATTATGGAATGTGTAAACAACTGAATGATGAATGCTAGACTTAGATCTGAAGGATTTGACATATGACATGAGCACATTGAATGAAATGTACTAAAAGCATAATATGTGAATTGATATCATTACATTGAAATGCATGATTAGATAAAGGAATTGTGACCGAAGTAGCTAATATGTGAAAAAAAAGCTTAAAGATCAGAATTATCCACAAAGAGCTACATGTTCAAATAACAATGAGCTCAGTATCCACAACAAATCTGGGAAAATATCTAAAATGAGCCCGATATCTATAACAGATATAGGATAGTAAATTGGGCTGATAAGCGCTCAGTCATAAGAAAGCAAAATAAGAAAGAAATCATATGTGCATTTGCATATACAATTATACATGTATCATATGAATGATTGTGATGAAATTATTGAATTGTTCTGAAATTGTGATATGCAATGTTCGTATATAGTACTTATCAAAATATGACAAAATGTGATATGGTATTCAATATTGGATTTTGTAATATACTTGCTGAATTGAGATATGTAATTTATTTTGGTGTTCTGACTTGAGTGGGCACACCAATGATGGTTCATTGACTAAGTTCGCAAGCTCATCAAAATTGCAACATTACTTTGCAGGTTCAAGGGAGATCTAGCTTCTAAAGCAATCTAATAGAATTTTAGTACAGTTATTTCAGGGATAAGAACGGCTCAATGGTCTAGTAAGCTAATACCTGTGAAGTCTAGATAGATGTCTTTTGTATTAGCATTCCATGTTATGACACACATTGTCTCTAGTGTGTAATTTTGTACTTTATGTTGTACTAGGATTGAGTTCAAAACTATAATATATGGTCTACTAGAATTTGGAATGTTAATGACATATATGACTTATTATGATTATGAAGGAAATACATATTTGGAATGCTTAAGTTATATTGATGCCTCAGACTGTATTAATGTGATTGTTATATCGTATAACATACCATTTTCGTATAGTATATTCTCGACTATCCATGGATATGATCGAGCATATGCACTAAGAGAGTGGTATGTTACAAGTTTTGGTATTAGAGCATGGTTTGTCTTCCTTAAGGACATATATAAGCAATTAAATATGACAACTAGTAAGAGACTCGTAAAGTGATCGCAATTATTGTTTGATATGGGTCATTTGCTATAGGAGATCGAGTCGCAGAATCAGCTGATCATGAGTATGTAGGAACTGTAGAATTCTATGGAAGTATAGACCCTGCCGAGGCAGAAGGTTGGTAGGAAAGAACAGGTGTTTGATAAGATGGACTGCGAGTCCGATGAAAGGTTTGACTACGCAGTCTTGTTACTTCAAGTTCCGGCTTATCAGTGGTGGAAGACTATCCCAGGTAGTTTCGCCTGACCTTGTAGACTGACGTGGGAAGACTTCCTGAAGGTCTTTAAGGAGAATTATATGCCAAATATCTATTTGGATATGAAGACGAAAGAGTTTCTTGATTTGAAACAGGGAAATCTCACTATAGCGGAGTATGAGGTGCGGTTTAATGAATTAATGGGATATACTATTGCTCTGATTCCGACTGAGGAAGATATGAGTAGGCAGCTTGAGGATGGACTGAATATAGAAATCAGGACGAGGTTGGCTATTACTAATTTGAATAGTTTCATTGAGTTGAGGGCTGCTTCGATTCAGATTAAGTAGTTATTAAAGGATGGAACCTTGAGATTATGCATTAATTATAGGCAATTGAATCGGGTGACAGTGAAAAATAAGTATCTCTTACTGAGAATAGATGATTTGCTTAATCAGTTACAGAGAGCTTGCTACTAAACTGGATTTGAGGTCAGGGTATTATCAATTGAAGATAGCAGAAGATGATGTACCAAATAGTGCATTCAGAACCAGATATGGACACTTCGAGTTTTTGGTTATGCCTTTTGGGTTGACGAATGCTCTGGTGGCCTTTATGGCATTGATGAATAAAGTATTCCAACCTTACTTAGATCATTTTTGTGATTGTATTCATAGATGATATTTTGGTGTACTTGAGGAGTAGAGAGGAACATTCTGAGCATTTGAGGTTGGTCTTACAAATAATAAGAGAGAAGCAATTGTACGCTAAGTTCAGTAAATGTGAATTTAGCTTGATCAAGTGGTGTTATTGAAACATATAGTATCTAGAAGAAAGTGGTATCAAATTACTTAATCTTCCTTGTCAGAATATTTATAGAAAATAGACCCGAAGGTCTTTAAATTTGGAGAAATTTATAAGAAGAAATGAGAGTTTGGATAATGTGTGATCTTATAATGTAGGAATAACATTAGTGAATGAATGGTTGATATCAAAGTACCAAAGGTATGAGTTTTGTTTGGAAATAAAGATATTCACATGATTGAAGTTGTGATTCCATAGGAGTAAAGTGTATCAAGTTAAAGTGAATGAGAATTTGATAATAGGAGCAAATAAAGTGAATGAGAATTTGATAATAGGAGAAAATAATGCTAGAAAAGAAATGATAAGTGATTGAATTATGAAATGAAAATAAGCATAAGATATGAAGTTGGATAATATATCCATGGGATGAGTGTTCAGATGTCATTCAGGATGTCGGGGACGTATCTCAAGAGAGAGGCGTGCTCAACACTTATGGTATCAGAGCAAATTTGAAAATTTTGGGATGTTATAAGAATGAAGATGAACTGATGATGGCTAATGAAGGTTCATTGAAATAACCCTACAGGGTAATCTACGCTCACGTTTCATGATTTCAGATGTTGGGCTTCAGAAACGGGGTCCAACACTTATGGTATCAGAGCAAAAGTTGGACTCTAGAAATACGGGGTAACAAAGATCACATTTTATGACTCCGGATATTGGGCTCCGAAAAGGGGCCCAACAACTTATAGTATCAAAGCAACTCCAGGTTTAGTATCTTGCATGGGCATTTTTGGAAGTATGTATCAAGTTACATGCATTTTTGACATGTCTTAGCATGCAGCAACAACTGATCCCTAGTCTGAGTCGCATTTCTATGAGTCACACGCATGAATAATTGCTAAAACAGGTTTCCGGTGTTTTTTCCATAATAGGACCCGATAGGCCAGTAGGACCGACCCCAGTGTGACTGGACCTCTTCAGCAGTTATATATATATAT
>JANKYE010000225.1:18043119-18053450 GCA_032467995.1 Erythroxylum dillonii
TTATCAGAAAAGCTCTACTGACAAAAGCTCTACTAATAAAAGCTCTACTAATATAAGCTGATCCAAACGGGCACTTATTCTACGACTCAAAAAGTCTATAAGTGTTACCACCATCCGTCAAAAAAGTTTTATGTTTCGACAAATGTTACTTTCAATGAACTTGAGTCTTATTTCATCACTCCTTATCTTCAAGAAGAGAATTCAACAATAGAAGATAAGGATGAGGGATTCTCAAGGATTTCTTCTTGTTTAACTTGTCATCTTCTTCTAAGCCTATTTGAACTTGTACCAAAAAATCAACAAGAAAAGACAAATTTTACCCTTCATATTATGAGTTTGGCGGTGTATTTAAGAAAGAAGCTGATTATTCATGAATCTACGTAAGTCCAAGACTACAACCTGATAACAATCCACCCTCTCCCCAGCCTAGACTAACTAAGCCCATCAAAACTTATACTCGTAGAAACAAACTAGAAAGGAGGGGAGTGACTGCCATGTAGGCAAGTTTGTTAGAAGTTTGTTATGGAGAGAGAATGAGGGAGGGGAATATAGAGTTGTCTAGTGAGAACAGAGAAAATAAGGATTTTACTATCATCATTGTCAGGAAAAAGTAGGCCTGGATTGTCCAGGAGGGGGAGCTTGCTCTAGTTGTTATCTTCTACATTACTATTAATATACTAACAGCAATACAATCTTTATCGAGTTACCTAACAATTGGCGCTTTCATTGAGAGACCAAGAGTGTAGAGGTTGTATGCAAACACGTATGTAGGCTAGAGTGTCTGCTGTGGAAGCATCTCTCAAGAGACAAGAATCATCGTTGTCGGCCCAAGAAGCAATGGTGAAGTCGCATGATGCCACGCTGAAGGATCCTAGGACGCAGCTGAGCACATTGATGGCTAGCATCGAGACCTTAGCAAAGTCCCAAGGCCAACTGCAAGCAGAAATGAGAGAAGGTTTTCAAACTCTTAAAGCTAGAAACCCAGAAAAGCGGAATATGGGAGACGGAGGAGAAAGTACCCCAACACTGATCCATCTCTCATCTTCTTCTTCGGGTGAAGAAAAACTAGTCCATCGGTCAGAGCCATACCGACAGGAGAGCCGCACTCTTCCGGCAGCTACAGAACAAGCGTGGGAGGAATACAGAAACGCGGCATGGAGAGTCGATCTTCCTTTGTTCCACGGTGAGGACCAATTTGCCTGGGTCGTACGTTCTGAATCCTATTTCTCGATTCATGAGATCCCTGACGAGTTGAGGTTGCCGATGGTGCAGATTTGTATGGAAGGGACCACGTTGTACTGGTTTTAATCCATACGTGAGCTAGAACCGTGCTTGACGTGGGAACGCTTCAAGCGATCCTTGTTCGACAGATATGGGGAAAAAGATGAGGGAAATCCGATAGAGCAGCTGAAATCAATAGTTCAAAATAAGTCAGTGGATGAGTATATCGAAGAGTATGAGAGAGTGACTTCACAAATCACTCATTTTCCCGAAGAGTGGTTCATGAGCTGCTTTTTGGGAGGATTGCGTGAAGAAATAAGAAACCGGGTCAGGACCCATGACCCACCGACCTGCACCCGGTTGATTTCTGTGGCATGTAAGGTGGAAAGGGAGATGGTCGGCGAAGGAGTAATCCGACCCAGTGAAACGAAATACAAATTTGGGCCTTCCACTATTGGGTATGCATCTCGGATTGGCATGTCCAACCCTCAACACCTAGGTCAAGTAGAAAATATATCTGCCAACGTGAAAGGGGAGGAAAAGGAGTTACCCAACAGGCCCCGAAATGTGATAACTGCTAATAGTCGACAAAATGGTCCAAGGTGGAAGGGAACTCGGAATTTGTCTTATGAGCAACTAATGGAGAGAAGAGCAAAGGGGCTATGTTTTAAATGTGGTCAAACCTATGTTCCACTCCATCAATGCCCAGACAAAGAGTTCAAGCTGATTGTTTGGGAGGGAAATGTAGAAGATGAAACAGTAGGAGACATTACAACGTTGAAGGCAAAGGAGCCTCTGAAGGATTGGGAGTTGGTTTGTAATTTGATGGAGTACACAGAAATGGGAAGGGAAAAATCCTCACCGATGAGATCCATGGCTATAATGGGAAAGCTTAAGGAAATGGCTACTTTAATTATAGAAGATGGTGGAGCAAGTCATAGTTTTGTGTCGAGTAAGTTGGTTAAGGCCATGGGAATTCCTACTACTCATACTCGAACCTTTGGAGTTAGACTGGGTGATGGGCACCGATCTTTCTCACAAGGTATTTGTAAAGAAATGCAGCTAGAAGTGAACAAAGCAGAATTTAGTATGGATGCTTATGTGTTCAACACTAGGGGACCTGATCTAATATTAGGTGTCACATTGTTGGAGACGCTAGGGGTGGCCGAGGTAGATTGGAAGAGAATGTTTGTCCTTTGACCATATGGGTACGAAAATTACTCTGCAAGGAATTAATATGAAGGACCCTATTCCATACGCTCTACAACAAATGATCAATCGTGAGGAAACTACCTGGGAGGATTCAGACTTCATCAAGAGACAATTCACTTCTTTTTCCCTTGAGGACAAGGGGCCTTTTGAGGGGGAGGGAATTGATAACAATCCACCCTCTCCCCAGCCCATACTAACTAAGCCCATCAAAACTTATACTCGGAGAAACAACTAGGAAGGAGGGGAGTGACTTCCATATAGGCAAGTTTGTTATGGAGAGAGAATGAGGGAGGGGAATATAGAGTTGTCTAGTGAGAATAGAGAAAATAAGGATTTTACTATCATCATTGTTAGGAAAAAGTAGGCCTGGATTGTCCATGAGGGGGAGCTTGCTCCAGCTGTTATCTTCTACATTACTATCAATATACTAACAGCAATACAATCTCTATCGAGTTACCTAACACAACCCATATCCTAAGATTAAGGTAACAATTTCTGAACCTTCTTTATATAGTGAAATTGAATATCAATTGAACAATAACAATCAAGATCTTCCCATCGCTATTAAGAAAGGGATTTGGAAATGTAGCAAACAACCACTTTATCTTCTTGCTCATTTACTTTCTTTTAAAAACATTTTACCATCTTATAAAGCCTTCCTTTTAGCCTAAACATCATTGTCATCCCTAAAACGCTATCTTAGGCTTTAACTAATAAGAAATGTAAACAAGCTATGAATGTGGAAATGAGGGCATTAGAATAAAATAACTTAAGAGTTGGTGAAGTAGCCAGTTGAGAAGAAACTTGTGGGTTGTAAATGGGTTTACACAGTAAAGTATATGGCAGATGAACCGATTCAAAGATATAAGGCAAGATTTATGTCCAAAGGCTATACCTAAGTTACAAAGATGAATATTGTTAGAATTTTTATATCTTTGGCAATTAACTATGGTTGGGATTGCAGTAATGTGATGTCACGAATACATTTTCAAATGGGAAATTTGAGAAAGAAATTTGCTCAAAAGTGCCACCACGTTATAGGAATAATTTGGCTACTCAAACTATTTGTAAGTTGAAGAAGGTCTTGTATGGACTAAAATAGTCACCATGTGCATGGTTTTAAGAGATTTGTAGGAGTAATGATGGCTATTAGGTATAGACAAAGCTAAGGGGATCAACGTTGTTCATCAAACACTCACTTTTAAAGGGAATCACAACACTTTTAGTGTATGTTGATGCATAATAATGACATGTGATGATATCAAGGATATACAGTTTCTAAATCAATGTTTGGCCAAGAAATTTGAGATCAAGGAATTGGGAAGGATGAAATATTTTTTCGCATTAAAGTAACTCACTCTAGGCAAGGTCTTTTTATCTCCCAACAAAATTATATTACTAATCTCCTAAGAGATAAGTGAGACAACTTGCAAACTAACAAGTATTATGATAGAATCAACATTATACTTAGAAAGGCAGAGGTGGATGTTGTAGTAGACAAAGAAATATACCAACTCCTTATAGGGAGGCTCATTTATTTGTCTCACACATGACCAAATATAGCATATGCAATGTGTATGATAAGTCAGTTAATATATGACACTAAAGAAGTTTAGTTACAAGCAATTTACTGAGTATTGTTGAATCTCAAAGGAACATCAGGAAAATATATTTTGTTTAATAGAAATAGAGGTCTAGCACTTGAGGCATATAAAATATTGATTATGCAGGATCGATTGTTGATAATAGATCAACTTTAGGATATTGCACCTTTCTTGGTGGGAACCTTGTTACGTCAAGTAAGAGGCAGAATGTGGTGGTATGAGATAGTGTAGAGGCAAAATTTCAAGCAGTGGTTCAAGGTGTTTGTGTAAATTACTTATTTGAAAATTATCCTAGAAGACTTGAAAATTAAGTGGGATTATTCAATGAGACTTTACTGTGATAATAAAGTTGTGATCAGTATAGTTCATAATTCAGTACAACATTATCAAATAAAGCACATCGAAATTGACATATACTTCATAAAAGAAAAATTGGACAATGGTTTGATTTGCACATATTATGTGGCTACAAAGTATCAAACTTGTTGATTTACTTACAAGGGGTTAAGTAGTTCAACTTTTGAGAACATTGTATCTAACCTAAGAATGGAGAGTACCTATTCACTAGCTTGAGGGGAAGTGTGCGAAAACATTATTATTTTAGGATTTTTGTCTTTCTAGGATTTCCTATTTAGTTAGGATATCTCATAATCGTAAGATCTGATTATCCTATTTAGTTAGGATATCCTATGATCATGAGATTTGATTATTTTTGTTTCCTGTTATGGTAACTTGTATATAATTAACCCTCTTGTACGCTTATAAACAATGAAATGCAAAAAAATTCTCTCAAATCTCAAGTTCTATTAGGCAGCTTATTGAGTGTTACAATATCTAAAAAAGACACTAAGAAAAGGTATTATGTTCAAAAGACCTTGAGGCATATACAAATACTGACTGTGTAGGATTGATTGTTGATAGGAGATCAACTTCGGGATATTGCACTTTTCTTGTTGGGAACCTTATGACATGGAGAAGTAAGAAGTAAAATATAGTAGCATGATCTAGTGTGGAGGCAGAATGTAATGCAACGATTCAAGGTGGTTTGATTTGCTCACCTTATATGGCTACAAGGAACCAATTTGTTGACGCAGTTACTAAAGGGTGAAGTAGTTCAAGTTTTGATAATATTATATCTAAGTTGGGGATGTAGAATATCTATTCACCAGCATGAAGGAGCTTGTGGGATAATATGATTAAGTTAGCTATTTTAGGATTTTTGTATCTTTTTTGGATATTTCTATTTAGTTAGGATATTATGGAATTTGATTATTTTTGTTTACTTTTTTGTTGTTAGAGTAACTTGTAAATAATTGACCTTCTTATACACTTGTAAACAATGCAATGCATAAAATATTTTCTCAATCTTGATTTCTACCCCAGGTCATTGACTGTTAATTTTATTATTGCAGATTTCTCAGTAAAGATGAAACACTATCATTTGCATGGAAACATAAAGTTTATGCAGAATGAAGCCATTCCTAGAAAGACAACCTAAGAATTTTAACATCTAACTAACTCTACTTATGCTAATGAAATTGGTACACTTTCAAAAAAAAGTTGGATAATGGTGAAAAGCGATTTCTCACAAATACATGCATGAGAATACATCAGTTAATGTGTTTCATCTCAATCTCTCTGACTTTTCTTATGCATGGATTTTTATAGATAATAAAATGCTTGAAAAGTTGCCACCAGACTCGGTTGAACAACAAGCTCAGATAACATCAATCCAAGATGATGATGGTTACAATTGGGGGTATGGTCTTGCTTGCGTACCTGGATGAGTATAAATTATTTCAATATGTCTTGAGATTTGATACAGAATTCTTATACTTTGTCTTAGGTATAATCCCATTCTTTGGGGAGTCCCAAAAGGAAGCTATGCTAGTAATGCTCATGGCCCTTGTCGCATAATTGAGTTCAGAAAAATGGTCCAGGTCTGGCCCACTTTTCAATTTGTTTTTCCTCGATTTTAGGGAACTAGAGTCTAGTATGTTGGTCTATGATATGGGTATACACAATCAATGTTGTCAATGATTTGTCATTTTATCCAATTGAGTATTTTAATGTAGGCACTCAACCGGATTGGCCTTTGTGTTGTGTTGGATGTTGTCTATAATCACCTGTGTAGAAGTGGGCCTTTTGATGCAAATTCTGTTCTTGATAAGGTAATTGATTTGGTCCCTGTTTGTGTATTTATCCCGTGTGACTTTAGTCTAGCTGGTAGATTTTGGATCTTCATTAACAGACAATTATCATGCACAGTATGCTAACAGTATATTAGCTGCAAGTATCTTTCCTACATTTTGTGATTTTAAGTTTTTATCTCTAGATTGTTCCAGGTTACTATTTGAGAAGAAATGCTGATGGTTTTATCGAGCATAGTACATGTGAGAATAATACTGCTAGTGAGCATCACATGGTTGAGCGTTTAATCATTGATGATCTTTTAAACTGGGCAGTCAACTATAAGGTAATTACTCACTTTGCACTATAATTATTTTACTACGCATCAGATGTTTGGTGCTGTCTATATTGAAAGCATTTCTTATCCTTTCATAACTAGTGATAGGGTCTATATTTATACAAATATTGAGTAGTAGAGGGCCTAACTACTTGAGATGTTCTTGAATTTTGTATTTGAACTTTGACATGGCTTTTATGAATTATTGATTACTAATCATGTCAATTTTTTTGTCAGGTTGATGGATTCAGGTTTGACCTTATGGGCCATATAATGAAACGCACAATGGTACAAATACTTTTACTCTATAACTTCATCATGAATGATGAATTAATTGATCATACAAATACTCACGATATTATTCTGGTTGTTCATGATAGCATCAACCTCTTATTATTGGAAAATTAATTATTGGCAGAATTTCGGTAGAACTTGAATGTCTTCTCATGATGCATGACATTTTTAAGGTCTTAAATGATTTATGAGGTTAAAGTTGATGTGAATTCGATTTAATGCTTCTAAATGATTGAGTTTGTTTCTAGGATTAAAAACATGTTTGAAGCTAGTAACCCAGCATTTTATTTCTGTTCATAGGTGAAAGCGAAGAGCAAGCTCCATAGCCTAATGAAAGAAAGAGATGGAATTGATGGTTCCAGCATATATATGTAGGTTTGCATCATCTTTGGTGGAAGGGGAGGACGGGTTGCCTATTTGTGTCTTTTGATGAATAAATGTCCTTGACTGAATTTGAAGGCAGAATTTTTTTGGTTGATGTTTGACTAATAGACATACATTAGCTTTATAAAAATTTACCCTAGTACAAAATAGGGAATAAATTTGTACAGATTTGTTGGATCCTATGACTTGTAGGATAGTCTATCCTAATTTTATGGACATAATTAGTACCAGATTTTATGGACATAATCCCCACAAAATCTAGACATAATCATACAAATTATGTTTTCCCACACTTTCCTTCAAGCTGGTGAATGGGCATTGGTCATTCCCAGCTTGGATACAGTGCTTTGAAACATTGGACTACTTAACCCTTTGGTATGTACTTCTGCAAGTTGACTGTGTATATACGTAAGGTATACAAATCAACCCACTCTTTAACTTCTCTTCGATAAAGTGTCTGTCAACTTGGATGTGCTTTGATTGATCATGCTGTATTGGGTTGTGAGCTATATTAATGGCAGACTTGTTGATGCAAAAGTATATAGAAGAAATAAAAGAGGAAAGATTAGTCAACCACAAGTCCTAATTTGGTGGGATGAGGATTGGGAATTGAGTTGACATCAAAGATCAAGGCTAAAATTCAGATTGTATTAGGCTTCCTTATTAGATAAGTAGTAGTATTATGTTATTCTATTTTAGATATGTTATCCTAGTTGAATAGGAGTTATAGAATTTCTATTGTATGAGTATTTAAATTATAAATCCTTTTCCTACTAGAATAATGATTCTAAGAACACTATATACATGTACTTAGCCTTTCATTAATAACAAGCAATCTGGAATTTTTCTACAACTTGAAAGTTTTCAACTAGAAGGTGTGATGCTTTCTTCTCAGAGTGATTCCTAGATCCTAGGAGTGATTCCTAGTTTCCTACTATCTATTATTTGTGTTCTTCACTAAATTCCAGCAACCCTAACCTAAATTCCAGCCCTCTAAAATCTACATTCTAGCCATCTCAAACCCAATATTCCAGCAGCCTAATATCAGCCATATTTCCTAATTTTGTGCTTTTAGGTGCTAGTTAAGAATTCTTCTATTTGTCCTACATTACTTCTTGTTGTAGTAGAGTCTCATTGGGTCGTCCCACTTGATCTTCAAATCTTCTAGAATAATCTTTAACCAAATTAGTTCACAAATACCTTAGCCATTGCTTGAATTTCAGTAGATCATGCGACCTCATCCTATTTTTAACTTTTCCATGTCATGAGGTTTCCACCAAGAAAGGTGCAATATCTAGTAGTTGACCTTCTATCAATAATGGACCCAGCATAATCAACATCCATGTATACCTCAAATGCTAAACCTTTGCTCCTTTTGAGCAAAATTCCTTTCCTTGGTGTACCCTTGAGATATTGTAATACTCGTTGGGTTGCTTGCAAATGGACTTCCTTTGGATTATGCATGAATTAGCTAATCACACTAATTGCATATGCTATATCTGGTCATGTGTGGGACAAATAAATCAGTTTTCCTACTAGGCATTGATATGCTTCCTTGTTCACTATAGTATCTTCCTCTGCTATTGCAAGTTTAATATTTGAATCTAATGGAGTATTTGTTAGTTTGCATGCTATTTTATCTGTTTCCTTGAAAAGATCTTTGATTTTATTTTTGTTGGGAGATAAAAATGCCCTGCTTAAAGAGAGCAACCTCAATTATGAGAAAATATTTCAACCTCTCTAGACCTTGATCTCAAATTCTTTATATAGACATTGACTTAAGATCTCTCTCTTTAAAATCATCTCCTGTCACAATTATGTCATCAACATACACCAAGAGAATTGTGACTCTCTCTGTAGATAAGTTTTTAATGAATACTATGTGATCTTCCCTGGGTTTGTTTGTATCCTATAGTCATCATAATGTTAGAACCCACGAAAACAAATAAGGAAAAATATGTATTTGCTATAGATTTCTATAAAACGAATACAAAATATCTGGTTTCGAGGACCAGAAAACCTCCAGCCTTAGGCTCACTCACACTCCACAGTATACTCAATACTCCTCTCTCCTCATGCCTATTGCTTATTTATACTAAGAATCTGTTAGAAATAACAGATTCGGTTAGCTCCCGCAACCAACAACATATACGTATATCTATATATATTTACTATATTTGTAAATATTATTCTGAGTTGTCGTGGGTCTATCAATACTCCCCCCCATCAGTTTCACCTTGTCCTCAAGGTTAAAGCCGGGAAATCTAGCTTGCTTCCACTTCATTTCCTTCCAGCTCCTCCTCCTGTTCTGTTTCTTCATCAAGAACTGTAATAACATTCAGGTTTATCATTTTACACTGATGGCCTGGGGTGTATTTTTCGTCACATTTGAAACACAACCCCCGCCTCCTCTTCTCCTGTAGCTCATTAAAGGTTAAACACTTAAAATGTCCCTCTCCTTTGTCGGTGACAATGGCCCAGCCTGCTTTAACCCCACCCTTCTCCTGCTCTCCAGCTGTTTCCCACCCCTTGTGCCCCTCATAGCCGATTGTCCTATTACCCCCCATGACTTTGTTTTGCCCCAGTATTTTATTTTTTTCTTCAATCTGTTGAGCCAACGACATCATTCGACCCAAACTTCTAGGATTAGCAATTAGAAGCTCCACTATGATCTCCTTCGACAGTCCATTCAAGAACGTACTCTCCAGCACTTCATCAGGCAAGTCAGGTAAGGGAGCAGCTAGCTCTTCAAATCGGCAAATATAGTCGTCCACGGAGACCGTCTGTTTAATGGCCAACAGACGCTGACACAAAGAGCCCTCCTGTATGGGTCGGAATTTTTCCACCAGAAGGCCCTTACATTCTTCCCACGATCTGATCGGACGCCGACCTTCCACCCACCTAAACCACGACAAGGCCTTCTTCTCCATGCTCATCGATACCAGCTCCATTTTCTCCCTCTCGTTGAAGCGTCCCACTGAGAAGAATCGCTCTACCCGATAGATCCACCCATCGGGATCTTCCCCGTCGAACACCGGCATCTCCACCTGTCGAGTTCGACAATCTCTTCGGTGTTCTCCCTGTCGCGCAAACCCAGGCGGTGGCTCCTCCATATAACTTCTCCATTCTTCTCTCGGAAGTTCGGGTTC
>JANKYE010000225.1:18065637-18076667 GCA_032467995.1 Erythroxylum dillonii
TCTATATTTAGATATTGGTCAATGATTCAGATTTTCCCAGGTGAAAGGAGAGGGTGTCTTAACTTATGATGGAACATCTGTTGCATATGCTCTGTGTCCAACAGAAACTGTAAGGGCCTCAATTGTCATTTAAGATTGTGCCATGCTGTTTTTCCAAGGGGGAGATTGCAATATCTGAGTTAGTTTATTATTTCTTTTGAGATTGATTAGAGGAAGGTTTCAGTATGATTATTAAGTAACACCACCCTTCTTAAGAATCTCTAACATTTAGCCTGTGTTGTTTTGTTGTTTTGAAAAGCAACTTGTCATTTCGGCTACATTTCTTTCCAAATTTATAGTTCCGCTATGTCAACCTGCTGCATTGAATTACTATAGTAGGCCCTGTTTCAGATTTTCTAACTTCAATGCTGTACAGAACCCTTTTCCATTTCACATAACCCTTTTCCTTTTCTCTAATTGTTTCTAGTTTTTCACATTCCTAGAACTTTTGGGGCTCTATAATAGCTGCATAATGTCCTTTAGATGAAAGCTGTTGATTGGTATAAAACTTTTGGGCTCTATAACAAAGGCCACCTTCTTGACAATCTTATGACTCTTGAATGTTGCATAGAATTGCTGTCCAAAGAACTCCTTGTATTTTTCAAGCTTGACACTGTACAAAAACTTCTCTTTTCCCTAATTTTTTCAATGATTCACATCCTTAGGACTGTATAAAAGAAATCTTCGTTGTATCTAACTTAGCTGCAATATTTCTTTGAGATGGACATAATTGACTTGACCGAAATTTTTTTGGTCATCAATAGAGGCCACCCTTCATGAAAATCTCTGACCCTTGTCCTCTGTTGTTCTGTTGTTTTTACATACTTGATATGTTCTGAAAGCGGGAACTGTGTTCAAATTTAGACTGCTCCCATGTCTATCTCCAGCATTTGATTACCATACAAAACCCTTTTCTATTTTGCAAGCTTTTGTATAATTTACAAATTCCTGCTCGCGGTTTTCTAACGGTTCACATTCTAAGGAATTTGTTAATTGACCTATCCCTTGCTTTTTTTCCTGGAGGAGCATTTCTTCCGTAACTTTGAGATGAAGTCATTGATCATGCCAATTTCAGGATGGTCCACTAATAGAGGCCAGCCTTGATGAGAATCTGACCTTTGGCCTCTGGTGCTGTGGCATATTTTAAGGAAATGTTTCCTGACAAACTCTTTCCAGAGTTGGAGTCCTGCCATGCCTATCTGTTGCATTGAATTACTGTATTACATATATCGTTTCCAAATTCTGATACTATACAAACCCCTTTCAGAAATATTTTTGAATTTTTCTACTGCAGTTTGATCTAGTAATAGTTGTAGTAGTTGTTGTTGTTTCTTTTTCTATAATGTTTGTGAACCTCCTATGTTTGGGAAAGGGATTCCAGGGAATTGTTCTTAAAGGCTAGGTACCACTTCAGCCGCAGTCAAAATATTTTACTTTTAAAAGGATTTTTTTCTTCCCTAATTTGACAAGTTTTAAATTATTACATTGGAATTATTTATTTACTAACGTGTGTATTTTAAATTCTGGTTACATACACAAGTAATTTTGAACTCTTTTCAGTATACTGATTGATCTTTTTGGTCATTTTCCAGATTAACTATGTATCTGCTCACGACAATGAAACTTTATTTGATGTTCTGAGCATGAAGGTATTTGTTAAATTTACCATGTGTATTAAATGAGCCATTTAACATCTGTTCTAATTTCTAAAACTGGGCTCCTTCCTTGTAGACTCCGATGGATATTTCTTTAGATGTTAGATGCAGATTGAATCATTTGGCAACAAGTATAATAGCACTTTCACAGGTAGGGTCTTCTACTTTTTGTGAATCGATTTAAAGACCTCTTTACTTTTGTAGTATGTACTTTATAAAGAGTCCATGACAATCTTAGTCAAAAATTGTTCTGCTTTTTCAATTATCTACTGCTACTTGTGATAGGTGTCTCTTTGCTGATGGCGAATTTTTATCGGTCTAATGCTTCTTATGAATGCTCTATAACAGCTTACAAGTGCTTACTCAGTTTATATTCTCCTAACTGAGTTCTTGAACAGTTATACTTTCCCTGTAATTGGTTATCATGGGTTCCTTACTTTAGATCACTTTCATCTTCCACATAGCCATATTCTTTATGCAATAATTTTATGATGATGCTAACAAAGTCCATACATTCAACTGTGATATAAAATCTCACTTAAGATGCATGGAAATTAATCTTGTGGTCCAGTTCTCTTTTAATTCCCTTCAGTGTCAAACGATCAGTTGTTAGCTTTCCTTCTCTTTTCTACGGCACTCCCCAGCAGTGGAAGACAACGTGTAAAATAGATTACAAGTTGACCTATTGAATCAGAAGACTGTCCACTTATTGTGACGGAATAAATGAGCAAGGAATTATTATGTAAAATGTTCTGTTGATGTTTTGCCGACCTAGTTGTCATTGGATTATCCCAAATCTTTATCTTATTCTAGGGAATACCATTTTTTCATGCCGGTGATGAGATGCTACGCTCAAAATCACTAGATCGTGATTCATACAACTCTGGTGACTGGTTCAACAGGTTCTTCATTTTCTGATATCAACTATTCTCAAATTAGCCAACCTAATCTGTGAAATTCTAGAATATTGACATATTTCTGCTATAAAGACTGTCAGAGAATCTGTTGTTTATTGTACACTATAACTCAATTGGTAGTTTCCTCTTCTGATGCATTATAATTTTTAATTGTATCATGTGAAAATAGAGATAAAGGAGAGAGAAGAACATACAAATTGGTTTGAGGTGTTTCAATTATAAAACTTGTATCCACGAACAATAAGACCACAAAGGATTTTGAGATGTATTATTCATCAATTTTTGTCCTCCTGTTATACGAAGACCACAAAAAGGTGTTAAAATTTGTTTTTCATTAGGTTTGACCTATCTGTTTATAATAGGAGGATAGTACAATATTTCAAACTAAGAGACTACATTATTATGAAGTAATTCATAAACTATGATATTATAAGATGCACAAAATCTTGAATATTGTCTATATAATAAAATTTCTATTGTTAGATTTTAGTTGTTTTTATTACTCATCTCAAATTGGTAAGTGAATGTTTTTATCTCCTTTTAAATTTGCAAATAGAGAAAATTTGCAAACAGAAAATTTAAAACTAAAAAGTGTATTTTTCGTTTTTATTTTTTATTACCTTCTTTTTCGTTTATTTACTTTTACAAACGATAAAATAAAAGAATGGTGTTGGTGTCAAAAATGATCTATGGGCATTGTAGACAACTTCCGAGAGAGACAAAATAGAAAAGAGATATGCAATATAAAAGAAGAAAGGGCGAAAAATAAAATAGAAGTTAGCAAAAAGGACAATAAGAGTAGATTTAGTAACACTTTAGATTGGTTGCTGGAAGAAAATGGACTTGCCCAATAAGCAGCCTTAAGGGAAGAATAGAGGTAACAATGTTCTCAATGACCTACAAGAAGGAAAGACAATAGAAAGTTAATGATACTTTCAATGCCTGTTAAAAAGAAAAGGAAAATGAAAGGTGACAGTTTTCTTAATGAGTTGTCAAAGAAAGGGCTTGCTGAAAAAGGAGAAACGTCCACAAGTAGTAGAGGATTAGAGAAATAGAGCATTTGAAGAAGAAGAATGACTTTGAAAAAGAAGAAACACAAGTTAGGGGTTCAGTTCATAGAATTGAAATTGTGCTCTAAAAGAGAACGGAGGATATAGTTCACATAATTGAAACTTAGTTGTGATAACATGTTTAAGTTAGCTTGATACTGTGTAAAGATAGAGATAAAAGAAAAGGAAAAGAGAGAAAAATATACACATGGTTTAACATTTTTCAACTGTAAAGCCTACATCTAGTATTAAGGTATGTTATTAAGTTTGGCCCGTTTACACATAATAATAGGTACGTACACTAAGTTAAAATAAGAGAAGAGTATCTCACTAAATAAGGCCTAAATTGTTGATTATGGGACATGTGGACATATAACACTATTCTTATAATAAATACCACACTTTTGTGATCTTCAACAGCAATGATTGTATATCACCAGCTACATTATGCCTTTTAACTGTTTCCAGGCTAGACTTCACTTATAACTCTAACAATTGGGGTGTTGGCCTTCCACCAAAGGAGAAGAATGAAAAACACTGGCCTTTGTGAGTATTGTTTTGTCCTTTGTTTTTTGTTCCTTCTATATCATTTTGTGACTACATATTAACTTCCTTTAGGAGCATCTTTTATTTTTCCATCATTATTCTGAAACTGTTACTTTGTGCTTTTTAAAAGAATTAAGCCAAGATTGGCAGATCCAAGTTTCAAGCCTGAAAAGAGGCACATCACAGCAGCCCTGCAGAACTTTTTAGATGTATTACAGGTTCGATATTCATCGCCACTTTTCCGCTTAAGGGCGGCTAATGATATCCAGGTGAGTACCATCTCTTAATCTGGCTAACATAGCACACAGTTAGTCTTCCTCAGGCAATTTGTTTAGGTCAACTTGTTTGAACCAATATGTTAGTTTATTTTACACCATACCTTGTTGATTGTTTATACCATCTACAAACTTGCCTAGAGATCAAACGAATGTCAATTTAAAACTTGAGCTCCAAAGAGTGCGGGGTGGTCATTTTGCATTTGATGAATATCATTAGTTCAGATTTTATCTTGATGTTGTAATGCATAATCTTGAAAACTTAACTAGCTTGAGTTGAAGCCGATGATATAACTTGACTCACATTTAATGTTCAAATTTTTTATCCTCAAAGGCTCACTCTTGGTAACATTATCATAGTTCCTTGCTCATATCTCTGTTTCTTGTCCTTATTGTTCTCAAACCACTCATTATTTCCTTAAACCATAAGATATTAACACTTCCATTTGTAATTTAGTTAGAATTTTCATATTAAGTCCTAGAACTACTTTGCTTTGGAAATCAGACTTTCTTTTTAACTATTATTCTATTGAGCATATCTGCATCCAGGAAAGAGTGCAATTCCATAACACTGGTCGTTTATGGGTCCCTGGTGTCATAGTGATGAGCATTGAAGATGGCCATGATGGTGTTCCAGGGTTATCCCAGCTAGATGCCATGTGAGTATAAATTATGTGTCATTACTTTTGATACAGTGGTAACAACTGCTTAATATTAAGGGATTTAAACTTTGGTTTTACAGCTATTCACACATTGTGGTTATATTCAACACATGTCCAAATGTGGTGTCAATCGCTAATCATGCTTTCCAAGCAAGAGCTTTTCAGTTACACCCCGTACAGGTAATCATTTCTTGGTTAATCAGAAATTGGCCTCAGAAGTTTTATTAGGTGCCTTTATGTGAGGTGGATTGAGCAATTCTTTTCCAGGAATATAATGTGGACTACAAATTTGGGATGAGTTTACATATCCCTTGAAATGATTGATCCAAATGTAATTGTTGATTATCTAGATTGTATTTGATCCTACTTTGTTGGTAAAATATATTTAATTGCTATTATTTTGGTCGTTAGAATTTCTTTATTTGGCTAAGGTTGTTTTCTCTGAGGTTATTTCATAAGTTGGTTAGATCGGATAAGAACAAATATTAGATATTCAAGTCCTAAATTATATTCTTATCATATTTGGATTCTCTGTGCTGCCTATTTATTGGACTATAAACTTTAGTTTTATTCAAGGAAATAAATAATAAGTGACTAGTTAAATTTTGCATGGTATCAGAGCCTTATCTTCTCTAATCAGAACAGAAAGTCTTGTAAATAATGAAATACAGGATGGCATCTGATCGAAGTTCCACATCATAACTTAACCTGAGACCTGAAGTGCAAACTTCCATCAGCAATGGCAATTCAAAAGCCTTTGTCTTTCATTTATAGGTCACAAGTTAACTAGCTAAAACTATCTTCAATGGGCCCGACCCATGATGATGTTCATAAGTGACAGACGAAAAGATGGCTACCTCACTGGCACAGCTCAACCATCAAAAATAGATGACCCAAAATTCAAAATATAGCAAATAGAAAATAATATGATTATTGCCTGACTAATAAATACCATGGAAAATGAAGTTGGACAAAATTTCATGTTTATGGTACATCAAAAGGGATATGGGATGTGGCTAAAAAGATGTACTCAAACAACGAGAACATGGTCATTGTTTGAGATCAAGGGAGTACTTGATGACCTACAAAGAGAACGTGTCACCCAGTACCTCAATAATCTGAGACATTACTGGGAACAATTGGATCTCTTTGAAGAAATTGAGTGTAAATGTTCTGTAGATAGTATGAGATGTAGAAAGATTATGAGAAAGAGCAGGTATTCAAAATTTTTAATGAGCTTAAATAAAATTTTGGATGATATAAGAGGTAGGATTCTAAGCAATAAACCTCTTCAAAAATATTTGATAAGTTTTTTCTGAAGTTTGGAGAGAAGAAAGCCAAAAAAAGATAATGCTGGGAACCAGAATATAAATTATGTGTTTAAGAGTTTGGCACTTGCTACTAGGGGAGTTACTTCTTTACCAACCAGCAATCATGTGAATGCTGAAAGAAAAAGGAGAGACCATTCTGTGATCATTGTCGGATAACTGAACATACATGAGATACATGCTGGAAAATACATAAGAAATTGAAAAAAAACTTAATTGTTCTGTATTTTCACTTGGTTCTAGGCTGTACATTATTTATACGAATGGAATTTGTCTTCTGTTAATCCCATGAAATCTGTTGTCTCCCAAATATTAGGAGTAAATTATTCTATCCTAAAATAGAAAAGGATTCTATCCTAAGATAGAAAAGACCATGGGCTATATATGGAATTTCTAGCTGTACAAGATATTCTGGATATTCCACAATTGTACAAAGCAAGATATTCTAGATTTTCAGCACTCCCCCTCAAGCTAGTGAATAGATCTTTTCCATTCCCAACTTGTATGTAATATCTTCAAAGTTGGAAGTCCACATTCCCTTGGTTAAGACATCTACCAACTGATTACTTGATGCTATTTATGGAGTGCAAATCATGCCACTATCCAGCTTCTCTTTAATAAAATGTCTATCAACTTCGATATGCTTCGTGCGATCATGTTGCACTGGATTGGGTGCAATGTTGATGGCAGACTCGTTGTCACAATAGAGTTTCATAGGTCCTTCCCACTTGAGGTTAAGGTCATCAAGGATTATCTTGAGCCATAGTAATTCACAAACTCCATGAGCCATAGTGCTAAATTCTGCTTTTGCACTTTATCTTGCAACAACCGATTGTTTCTTACTCCTCTATGTCACTAGATTCCCACCAAGAAATGTACAATATCATGAAGTTGATCTACGATCTACCACAGAACCCGCATAATCAACATCAATATAAGCCTCTAAGATCAGCCCTTCATTTTTTGTAAACAAAATCCCTCTACCGGGTGTAGCTTTGAGATAGGATAGAATTCGGTTGACAACTTGTAGGTGTTTATCTTCTGGATCATGCATAAATTGGCTTACTATGCTTACGGAAAATGCTATGTCTGGCCTTGTGTGGGAAAGGTATGTCAGCCTCCCAACCAATTGTTGATATCTTCGCTTGTCTACCGCTATCATCCTTCTCTTCACTCAGCCTTAAGTTAGGTTCAATGGGTGTGCTTGCTGCCTTGCATCCAAGATTCCTTGTTTCTTTAAGTAGGTCCAAAACATACTTTTGTTGATAAACAAAGATGCCTTTACTTGAGTATGCTACCTCAATGCCTAAAAAATACTTTAGCCTTCCCAATTCTTTAATTTCAAACTCTTTTTCTAAGCACTTCTTGGGTGATGCCCCTTTCAATTGAATCATTCCCGGTCACAATAATGTCATCTACATATCAGTTTAATGTAAAAATTAATTTTTACAACATGATCAATACTTAGTTTGATGTAAAAATTAAGAGATTTCGATCGGACAATGCGAAGGATTATTTATTATTCATGAATCCTCATGTGTTACCATCCCACAACAAAACAGCGTGGCTGAGCGAAAGAATGGACATCTCCTGGAGATCACTAAAGCATTGTTGTTTCACAAGAATGTTCCCAAACAGTACTGGGGTGAAGTTGTATTAACCGTTGCCCATCTTATTAACAAGCTTCCAACACGTGTCCTTGGGTTCAAAAGTCCAATTGATATTCTCACAAATTTTTTTCCAAACTTCTTTGTTTCAAACAATCTTATACCTCGAATTTTTGGTTGTGTTGCATTTGTTCTGTGTTGCATTTGTTCATGTTCATTCTTACAATAGGAGTAAATTGGATCCACGTGCTCTTCGATGCGTTTTTATTGGATATTCCTCCACGTAAAAGGGTTATAAATGTTTTCATCCACCTTCTAAAAGATTTTTTGTCTTAGTTGATGTTACTTTTATTGAAGATGAATCTTTTTTCAACACACTTATCTTCAAGGGGAGACCTTGAGTGAAGATAAAGCAAAGGACAAGTTTCTTCTTGATCTTAGTTTTGTTCAGCCTATACCCATAACCATCTATGAGTCCACTTCTCCCAATTCTCCGTCAATCGAGTCAGCCAAATCTATTAAAATGATGAAAGATAGAAATCAAGGTAACATTCAGCCACAACAAGTTTATTCTAGGATGAAAATACCTGTCTCTCGACTAATACAGGTCTAGTCTCCCATTCGTTCTGTTACCCAATTTTGTGAAACCACTCCCAAACCAATCGACAATGTAATACCAAGTGTTGAGCCAATTGAATCAGCAGATGAACATAAAATACCAAGTACTGAAGACCTACCAATTGCACTTAAGAAAGGAACAAGAACCTGCACGAAACATCCACAATCTCTTTTCATGTCTTATCAAAATCTATCCCAAAACCATAGAGCCTTCCTAACTAATCTCCATATAATTCCCACACCGAGAAATCTGAGGCATTAAGAGACAAGAAATGGGAGGATGCTATGAAGACTGAGATGGAAGGCCTTGAGAGGAACAAGACATGGGAGTTAGTTGAATTGTCGAGAGGGAAGAAACTGTTCGAATGGAGGTGGGTTTTCACTATAAAATACAAGGCTGATGGCTCAGTGGAAAGATACAAGGCTAGATTGGTGGCCAAAGAATACATTCAAACCTATGGCATTGATTATCTAGAGACATTTGCCCCTGTTGCTAAAATGAACACAGTATGGATACTTTTGTCATTAGCTACTAATTTCGAGTGGAATCTACAACAATTTGATGTTAAGAATGCGCTCCTCCATGGTGATCTAGAAGAGGAAATTTACATGGAAGTTCTCCCTGGATTTGAATCTAAAGAAGGAATGGTGTGCAAGCTGAAGAAAAGCTCTTTATGGGCTCAAACAGTCACTGCGAGCTTAGTTTGGGAGGTTTGCTAAGGTGATGATCTCATTGGGGTACAAGCCAAGTCAAGGAGATCTTACTTTGTTCGCGAAACACTCAGATTCTGGGAGAGTCATAGCATTGTAGTTTATGTAGATGATATCATTGTAACAGGTAATGATGTAGAAGAAATGAACAATCTGAAGCAATGTCTCTTGAAGGAGTTTGGACATCAAAGAGCTAGGAAAACTAAAGTACTTCCTAGGCATTGAAGTAGCTCATTCAAAGCAAGGAATTTTCATCTCTCAACAAAAGTACATACTTGACTTGTTGAAAGAAATAGGAAAGATGGGTTGTAAATCAGTGGAGACACCAATTGAATTCAATCATGGATTATGTAATGCTCCAGAAGATCCCATGGTAGATAGAGGATCCTATCAGAAGCTTGTTGGGAAATTGATATATCTGGCACACACAAGACCAGATATAGCATTGCAGTGAGCATGGTTAGTCAATTTATGCACAATCCCAAAGAATCACATCTTAAGGCAGTAAATAGGATATTACAATACTTGAAAGGCAGCGCGGGAAGAGGAATTATGTTTAAGCGACAAATAGGCACAGGCATGACGTTAGAAGCTTATATTTATGCAAATTATGCAGGATCTTTGGTCAACAGGAGATCAACGTCTGGTTACTGTACTCTTCTAGGTGGTAATCTTGTAACATGGAGAAGTAAGAAGCAAAACGTGGTAGCAAGATCAAGCGCAGATTCAGAGTTTAGATCAATGGCGTTGGGAATATGTGAGTTACTCTGGCTGAAGATAATCCTAGATGACTTAAGAATAAAATGGGAAGGACCCACGAGGTTGTACTGTGATAATAAATTAGCCATTAGCATTGCACATAACCTTGTTCAACATGATCAAACAAAACATATTAAAGTTGATAGGCATTTTATCAAGAAAAACTAGACAATGGCTTAATATGCATTCCATTTGTGTCAAACAAGGATCAGTTGGCAGACGCACTTACAAAGGGACTGACAAGCACTATGTTTCAAGATATTATTAGCAAGCTTGGGATGGAAGATATCCATTCATCAGCTTGAGGGGGGTTGTCGAATTATGTAGTCTCATTTGGAAAGATTGTATAGTTATAGAAAATCGTATAATTCCCTGATTTCTAGGAATTAGAGTTAGATACAGATTTGGAGGAGTTTCCTATTTTTAGGGAGTTTGTTACTAATTTTAAGCTAGACAATTGTGTATATAAACTAATGGTTGTAACCTAATTTTGATATATGAGAGAGAAATTCATTCTTCTCTTATAATATTTGACAGTACTCTGCATCTATATCAAAGTTCATGTCTTACAATCACCCAGCTTTAGAGCCTTTACCTCCAACGTAACTAAAGTTAACAATACAAAAAGTCTTACAAGACCCTATTTGGAAGTCTACTATTGATGATGAAATAAAAGCATTTCAAAAGAATGATACTTGGGAGATTTTAAAGTTTCCTACAGGTTAACAACATGTAGGATGCAACTGGATTTTTAATGTGAAGTACAAGGCAGATGGATGTTACAAGACTTATGAGAGAACCAACCCCAAAAGCTAGCTTGAAGGGTGGGAGAGCTCATAAGCCTATAAACTCCACATTAGTTCC
>JANKYE010000225.1:18130568-18145634 GCA_032467995.1 Erythroxylum dillonii
AGTAGCATATTAATTCAAGCTACCGAGCCTTGCCCATCTTATTAGCTCCACTTCTGCTAAATTTTCGACACGATATAAATCATCTCACCCTCAGAGGAGAAAAGTCAATTCCGATAATGGTGAAATTTTTATCGAGATAATTATAAATTGATTAAACAAAAAGGTACGTTTAAGCCATGCTATTTGAAATTGGAAGCCTCCCTATATACTTACACCATAATAAATATGTATGTATACAGTAGAAGAAATGAGAAATGAGAATGACGGCAGAAGTAATTTGTTAATTATCCTGAACCAAAATGTGTATACTGAAGGTGAATGAGGGAGATGCCTGTAATCCGAACACCTTTTTGTTTTTGTTTAGACTTTAGAGAAAGAAACGGTCAAACGGGCTTCAGTCCATGCACGTGTACTTTAGCTACAGTGTATGTTTCAATTAAAAGAAACACTAACTGAAGACTTCTTAGTTCTTACCAAAAGTCACGTGTACCAGGAGCCAGGAACAAGAATCTCAAATTCGGTCACATCTCATCTTGTATTAGATTGGTTACCTACTCCCCCCGAGTCTCCTTCAATATTAAATTAATACACGTGCTTTACCCTTCTCACTTGGATATTCGTATCCACAATAAAAAGAACGAAATGAAATTGATTACAACGGATAGTTTATAATAAAATAAAATATAAATTAATATAATATAAATTAATTATTTTTTTTAAAAAGAAAGGGCTCAAGATATAATATAATATTATTTAGACGAAAAATTTACGATAGTGTAAAATTATAGTAGAATAACATATAAATAAATATAATATTAACAAATTATTAATTAGAAGGAAAGAAAATATTTATAATATAATATAACGTAAAGTTGTTGTTTTACATTTTATTTTTAATAAAATAAAATGTTATATGAAATTCTTAACTTTTATCTTATTTTATTTTATTTTATTATAAATTTTTTTATAAATAATAAAATAATATTATATTTTATTCAATGAATAAACTTCTAGCGTAAGTTTTCGTAAGTTTTCAAATGTAATGTCTACTTTATCCTCCACCAACCAAAACAAACAAATCACAGTATTCTATTGAGTTTGCGCTCTGCAATGTAACGTCCCCCAAAATTGAAAACCAAATTGCTTGCCATCTAAGGCATCCACCTGTTTCTTCATCATCAGTCCATTCAGACCCGTATCTGTCTCTCCAAACCCTAGAAAGCGCTCACATCCAAACAAATTCTGTTTCTCCTTATGTGTTCTGAAACGCCTTTTACTCCGCCAAGGGCTGTCACACCACCCTCTCCTCCCGCATCTAAGCCAACTGCGGCGGCTTTGGCACCTGGGTTCCGGTTCCACCCCACCGACGAGGAACTCGTCAGCTATTACTTGAAACGGAAGGTTTCTAACAAACCTGTTCGTTTTGATGCAATTGCAGAAATCGATATCTACAAGAATGAACCTTGGGACCTATCAGGTTACCTTATCTAATCTTGTGCTCATTTCTTCGTTTACCCCAGTTCTTTCTTGTTCTGCTTTTTTTTTTTGTTTTATTTTCTGCAACATTTAGTTTAGACGTTTTGTTATGTTTATACAGTCTTAAGGAAATAGATAGAAACGCATTTACTTTTTAGTATTTGTTTGTTTTGACGTCTCTAAGTGTTTTCCCTAATAGTATGGATATTGGGTAGTTTGTGCCTTGCTTTCTATGGCAAATGAAATTGTGTGTTGTGGTGACGCCAGTTAAAATTTTCTTTTATATTCTTGCCGTGCGTAATGTGCTTGTATGTGGCTGCCTTGGACTTTCATTTGGTTTCCTCTTTTTTTACTTCCCCCCTTTGGTGGTGGTGGTGATGGGGTTGGGGATTGAAATTTCCTTTTATCGTTTTCCCTTTTTTAAAGCGTCTACTAGCTTATTATTGTTCTTTATGTTATCTGTCTTAATTGTCTCTCAGAGACGGTAACTATTGATGCTGGTTGCTTAACAAGGTTTTCCTGTTTGGGGGTTCTTTTAGATAAATCAAGGTTGAAAACCAGAGACCAAGAGTGGTACTTCTTTGGAGCATTAGACAAGAAATATGGAAACGGAGCAAGAATGAATAGGGCAACAGGTAAGGGTTACTGGAAAGCTACTGGCAAGGACAGGGAGGTTTGCAGGGGTTCACAAGTCATAGCAATGAAGAAAACACTTGTTTTTCACAGTGGGCGTGCACCTGGTGGGCAACGTACTAATTGGGTAATGCATGAGTACCGACTTGTTGATGAAGAATTGGATAGACTCAGAGCTACACAGGTGAGGCTTTAGCAACAATATTTGATGATTTTTTGTTTGTTTTCTTGGATATATAGTGCATGTGAAGTTAGTTTCCAAGCTCGCATGGTATTGCTTATAATGTTTTAGTCTTACATAAATGAAAAAACTCCAGTGTTATGCTTTAGATTCCAAAAAGCAACTTAACTATTATCTGTTACTTCTATTCTACTTTAATGCAAATGTACGCAACCTATGTATTTAGCTATAAATGATTTTTTTTTGGTTCTCAGCACCAGAAATTAATGTTTTGTCCTTAACGTTTAACTAAAATTTGACATTATTGTTTCCAAAACTAGGCGCAAAGAACCAACCAGACTGACCCTCTTGCTTTGTTTTGTTGAAGAACGACTCCTATGTGCTTTGTAGAGTGTTTCACAAGAATAACATAGGACCACCTTGTGGGAACCGATATGCTCCATTTATTGAGGAGGAATGGGGTGATGACCAAGTTGCTATTGTTCCAAGCGAAGATGCTACGGAGGAATTGATTGTTGGTCACGATGCTTCTGCTGGACTAAATCATGTTGAGCAGGTCTGTGCTCTATATTTCTTGGTTTATGTACATCCTGAAGCATTGAATATGATGAATAATGCTTTGTTGTATTGAAATGTAATTACATCACTATTTACATTTTTGTATCTAGATTTGTATCATTACAAGTAATCCAACTAAAGTGTCATTGAAACCTTGCTAGTTACAGGGTGGGATAATTTTAAACATAATCTCATGTCCAGAATCCAACAATGAATTGTGCTGATATTATAGAAATAATCAGCTAATTAGCAGTAATGAATTGTGTTGATATTATAGAAATAGTCAGCTAATTATCTCTAGAGATAATTAGCTAATTCTCTTTAGATAATTAGTTGATATTCTATTAATTAGTTGAGGTTTTATTACATAGAGAATAAATAGATTCTTCTTAATTTAAGGAGCTAATTAGGGTTGTATGCCCTATATATTCCTTGTACTATTCACAAAATTAAGGAAGAATTACTTTGTATTCTTTCTTCTTGGTATTAGAGCCACGACTCTCCTACAATATTTTTTCCTCTCTTCATTCAAATTAGTCCTAAATGGACTATTGCTTAGTGATGATTGGCCAACAAAGAAACTCCTCATCCTCCAATGATGATTTCAACAGTTCAAGTATGACTAATCCCAATGTTATGACAAGTATCGTACGACATAACTGTGATCTTCTTGGCTCAATTTGCCTTTTCAATTGATGAATAACAGGTTGAATAATCATAATTATCTAGAATGGTTGCAAACAATAATGATGGTCATTGAAGGTAGACGAAAAATTAGGTATTTGACTAGAGAGACAACAAGACCGGCTTCGGATAATCCAAATATGGCAATATGGAGGTTCGAAAATTCTTTGATCATAGCTTGGTTGATTAATTCTATGGTACCTACAATCAGAAAATCTCAGATGTTTTTGTCAACTACTAAAGATGTATGAGATGCGGTTCAAGAGATGTATTTTGATATTGAAAATCGAACTAAAAACAAAGCTTTGGAAGGCCATGTAAGGAGACTGTGACGTTACATTCTCTTGTAACAAACTTGTAACTTTGTGACAGGAATCAGACCTAGGGACTGCACGAATGATAGTGTTCAACATAAAAATGGGAGAAAAACAATAGAGTTTTTGTTTTTTAGCGAGATTGAATCATGAATTGGGTGAAATCAGAGGCTAAATTTTGGGAAGAAAGCCTTTACCCTCTATCAAAGAGGTTTTCTCGGAAATAAGGATAGAGGAGATAAGGAGAAAAGTGATGATTGGCGACAACAAATCAAAGGCTGAAGGTTCTACCCTCATGTCGAAAGGAATAAAGGTTGAGGGAGAGAGAAAAAACAACAAAAGACTTGGTGTGTGATCACTATAAATATGATTCACACCTGGGAAACATGCTGAAAAATTCGTGGGAAGCTGAAAAATTGGAAGAAAAAACAATTCAGAGACAACCGTACCTCCCAAGCCAACACTATTGGATTTGGGCCCAAAACGTCTTCTGGCATGTGGCCTTTCATAAAGGAACAAATATAGCAGATCTATAAAATTCTTCAGTCTTAAAATTTCTCTAGTTCAAATTCTACTTGTTCTTTAGTTCAAAAAGGCAAGTATCTCGTTGCCTCTTGTTTCAGTGTCAATTCAGATCATTCTTGGATATTTGATTTTGAAGCAACAAATCATATGACTGATCTTATAAAGTTTTCCTCCTATGGTCCTTGCGCAGGAAATCAAAGAGTTAAAAATAGTAGACAGTTCCTACTCAAGAGTAGTTGGGAAAGGATCAATTGTTCTTTCCCTAATCTTACAGTCCACTATGTTCTTCATGTTCCTAAATTGCGCTACAACTTGTGAGTCAGTAAAATAACTATTGACTAAAATTGTTGAGTTAATTTTTCTTCATGTGATTGTCAATTATAGGATTTGAGCACAGGGAAGATGATTGGCAATGCTAAACAAGTTGGAGGTATTTATTTTTTCGAAAGTGGATATGACTTAAGCAGACAATTCCAAAAAACTTGTTTTAATTCTATTTTAGTAATTCTTCAGAATAAATTTATGTTATGGCATTTTAGATTAGGACATCCAAGTCTTCATTATATTAAACATTTGTTTCCAAAGTTTTTTACAAATAAAGATCTAGCTTCATTTTAGTGTGAAATTTGTCAAATTGCTAAACATCAAATATCTTTCTCAGCACAACCTTACAAGGCCATAAAACCCTTTGCTATATAATCCACAGTGATATTTGAGAACCTTTGAAAATAAAAACAATAATTGGAAAATGATGGTTCGTAACTTTTATTGATGACCACACTAAAATCACTTGGTTATTTTTACTCAAAGAGAAGTTAGATGTTGAGTGGGTGTTTTAAAAATTTTTATAACATGATCCAAACACAGTTTCAAACTAGAATTCAAGTTTTAAGGAGCAATAATGGAAAACAATACCTAAATAAGGTTTTAAGGAACTTTTTGGTTAAAAAAGGTATTATTCATCAAAGCTCATGTACTAACGCCCCACAACAAAATGAAATAGCAGAAAGAAAAATAAACATCTATTAGAAATTGCAAGATCTCTAATGTTTTTAACTAATACTCCTAAGTGCTTATGCTGTGAGGTTATCCTAATAGCTACATATTTGATCAATAGGATGTCTTCAAAAGCTTTAAAATTTCAAACACCTCTTAATTGTTTTTATAAATATTTTCCTTCATCTTGATTATCACATGATCTCCCTCTTAAAGTGTTTTGAGTGTATTGCATTTGTTCATATTCATGACAACAATCCGGAAAAACTTGATTCTAAAGCACGAAAATGTGTTTTGTTGGTTATCCTTCCACTCAAAAAGAAGATAAACCTTTTTTTTCTGACCTTATCTTCAGGGGGAGAGACGTAGTGAAGATATGTTTTTTGATATTTATGACAATGATGTAGATATTTTCTATAATCTTTTATTCAAACATTGATGGTGTCTCAAATAATGAAAATAAGTATTCATCTTCAATGCCTTTACAAATTAAATCTCAAGAAAAGAATGAAATTTGTGCAAGACAAGATGGAAATCGTTTCTAATGGAAAGACTTTTTGAGAAAATATCCAGAACGACAGAAAAGCACAGACAACTTGCAACATGTTCAAGAGTCTAACTCGAAAACAAATCCAGAAATTGGAGACCAACTAGGTAAATCTTAGCTTGGGTCTATTTGTATTAAGTCAATGTCACCTAAACCAATACCTACTCTAGACATTGATGAAACCTTAGATCTACCCATTGCTCTTAGGAAAGGTTCTATAACTTGTACCAAGTATCCTTTGTATAACTTCTTATCATATCAAAGTCTATCTCCATTTACTTCTAAGTTATCCATTGTTTCCATTCCTAAGAATATACAGGAGGCTCTAAATATTCATGAGTGGAGGGATGCAGTCCTTGAGGAGATGAAAACTTTGGAGAAAAATAGAACTTGGGAGGAAGTTGATCTTTCGATAGGGAAACCGCAAGTCGGATGTAAATGGGTGTTCACCATAAAGCACAATTATGATAGATCACTTGAAAGATATAAGGCTCACTTCATTGCTAAGGGATTTACACAAACCTATGACATAGATTATTCAAAAACCTTTTCACCTGTTGCTAAGTTAAATATTATGAGAGTGTTGCTTTCTATTGAAGTTAATCTAGATTGGATTCTACATCAGCTGGATGTGAAAAATGCCTTCCTTAATGGAGATTTAGAAGAAGAGACGTATATAAAGCCTCCGTAGGATTTAGTGAAAACTTCAAAAAAAGGATATGCAAATTAAAAAAATCTTTATATGGGCTGAAACAATCACCAACGCCTTGGTTTGAATGATTCACAAGATTTGTGAAGTCTCAAGATTTCTTACAGAGGTAGTCTAATTATACTCTATTCATAAAAACGTATATAAAATGAAGGGTTGCGTCTCTAATTGTGCATATAGACGACATTATCCTCATTGACGATGATTTTGAGGAAATTGAAATTCTTAAAATAGATATCTCAAAGGAGTTTGAAATCAAAGACATGGGGTATCTTAGATACTTCCTAGGGATTGAAATTGCTCAACCTAAGAAGGGCATAGTAATCACTCAATGGAAGTATATCCTGGACCTTCTGGAAGGAATTGGGATGAGTGGATGTAAACTATTAGATACAACAACAACAACACCCAGAATGAATTTTGTTGATTCGCGGAATCTGAGGAGGTCCAATAGTATGTGGCCTTATTCTTAACTAGTAGAGAGGTTGCTTTCAATGTAAACCATTAGATACTCCTCTAGAATTCAACTCAAAGCTGGGTGAAGTTAAGGAAGGAGTTTCAGTAGATTCAAGTCGATATCAATGACTGGTAAGAAAACTAATCTACTTTTCTCACACTAGATCAGATATTTCCTTTGCTGTGAGTTTGGTAAGTCAGCTTATACATACTCCCTGTGAAGAACACTTGGAAACAATGTACAGAATTTTAAGGTATTTAAAGGGAACTCCTAGGGAAGGATTATTCCTTAAGAAAAGTGATCAAAGGAGAGTTGAAGTCTACACTGATGCTACTATGCAAGTTCTCTTATTGACAGAAGTTCAGCGTCTAAGTGTTGCACATATTTGTGGGGAAATATGGTAACTTGGAAGAGAAAAAACAAAGTGTGGTAGCTAGAAGTAGTGTGGAGGCAAAATATAGGGCAATGACTCAAGGAATGTGTGAAATAATTTGGCCTAAACGAGTAATGAAATAACTTAAGTAACTAGTGGAGTACTCAATGAAGTTGTTTTGTGATAACAAAGCAACTATTAGGATTGCAAACAATCCAATTCAACATGATCGGACGAAGCATGTGGAGATTGGTAGACATTTTATAAAATAAAAACTTGAAAGTGGACTCATATGCATACCATTTGTACCTACAATATAAGAAGTTACCATTGTCTTCACCAAAGGGCTACTAAGACAGAATTTTGATTTCTTTGTAAGCAAGTTGGGGATGATCAATATCTTTGTACCAACTTGAAGGGGAGTGTTGATAATTAGCTGATTCTCTTTAGATAATTAGTTGATATTCTATTAATTACTTGAGATTTTATTGCTTAGAGAATAAATAGATTCATGTTAACTTAAGAAGGTAATTAAGGTTGTACTGTCCTATATATTACTTGTATTATGTATTATTCACAGAAAAATTAAGGAAGAATTAATTTGTCTTCTTTCTTCAAATTGAAACCAATAGTTTTTTTTGGTTGATAGGAAACAAATGACTTCCAAACTAAGTTTGTGATATCATTGATAAATCTTTCTGATATAAACAATTGCCAACAGTCCTACAGTAAAGAAGACTATTAAACAAAGATAATGGACAATTTTGGAGCAATATAATGGCTTTCCCTCCAATAGATATTAGCAACAATGGAATCAAAATCTCAAATCAAACAGAAGCTAACAAATGGTTGTAGCGGGCAATTCAATGTCCTAAGAAACATCTTCAGAATTCATCAGATTTTCGTTGTTCAGGTGGTCCTTGCAAACATCAGTTTTTCTTTGGCATTGCCTCCCTTATCTTATCTTCTCCTCGTGTAGTTTGAAATTTAGTCTGGAGACTTCTCATTGAGAGATGGAAATAGAAAGTTGACATTTTTCTTAATCATAAAAGTTAATGAGGACTCCAATTCAATTTAAAATGTCAAAGGAATGCCTATACATTGATTCCCAGAAAAACTAATGAAGTGAGTGATAAAATGTAGTTGAGGCATGATTGTGCAAGGAGATGGCACTCCTTTACTTTGAAGAAAGGACCTTCTTACTCCTCTCAAATAACTCCACACACTACCCCATTTCCTTCGTTTTGTGTTCCCTTCTATTGAATAAAATGTTAGATTTAACTACATGTCCCTTGATTTAATAAAAGAAGTGATTTTTGGATGGATATATGATTGTGCAGCAGACTAAATTACTAAATCTGACTTAAAAGCTTTTGTGCAACACTTTGCTATGTATTAGGACATCACAAAATATCCTACTGACTATTGCCATTACATAATGGCTATTGTAGTCATTAGGACCTAAAATGTTGTTGAAATTCTTTTCTTGGTTTTGGATTTTAGTTTTTCTTAAAAAATAATTTACACAGTAACCATTGTGTAAGATTTACCATGTCATATTTCAGCATGTGGGGGGGTGCTGCAATTGACACTCTGGTACGTAATGGGTTCTTGCAATTCACATTCATAATAGCCGTTAAGGTTGTTATATCTTCATTTCCATTTGTAAGTGCTTGTAAATTTTTTTTTCTATTTTTAGATATGTTTTTATGAAAAATGTTTTAACTTTAACTGGCATTTAAATTGTAATTTACAATTTTACTGAGACTAACATTCAAAGATTTATTGCAACTCTTTTAGATTGTCTCCCAAATACTTTTTTAGTATATTTTCAGCTTTGGACTTTCAACAAACTAGCCCTTAAGCTTAGATGCTAGATGTTGAGCTTTGATGCTATAATAGGTAAGGCTATTATATCCATGACGAAGAAATCAAATTGACGTGCCTTCAATGCCAAGATAGTAAAAATATACAGACAAAATCTGCCAAAACTGATGTATATGACTTAAGAGTGTCTAAATGTCAGTTGGAAGGAGAAGGGAAGCTACACATTGCTTGATTAGGTCCTTTGAGGACACTTTTCTCCATCTGTGTCCAATGGAATCTCAGAATAGAAACAATGTCTTCCAGTTGGGTTTCAAAGAGCTTTTTTCTGAACCTTCCATCAATTGATTGACCAAGGCTTCAAGTTTCTACTGGCTCTCTTGACAGAAAGATGTTATAGATAGCTGTACCTTTTCATAATATGTGCACAGTGTTACTGCTGGACTTCATGGAAGTGCAGCAACAGGAACTTGTGAGCAAGTATAAGATGCCATATTTTTGTTTAAGTTTGTTGGGTTTGATGGTCGACGCTACAGCTAATCTGTGTAAGCATATAAATTTTGCCGAAACTAGCAAACCTGGTACATTCTGTATGCTGGCTAATGGTGCAATTATAGCTGATTGTATAACTTCAGTTAAATGCAAGGAATGCCTCCAAAGGGAGATAACATGCAAATTTACAGACATTTGCAGTCAAGTAGTCCAAGTGGGTTATTATGCACATATTAGCAATCTAACTAAATTTCAGCTTCTGAAGGTAATAACCCTCAAAACTTATCAACAAAGAATAACCATTTGAGCTTCTGAAGGCAATAATCCTCGAAACTTATCAACAGAGAATAACCATCCGGACACTCTTTTACTTGTGTAGTTAGTCCTATATCTGGCTTCTAATCTGTAGACCTAATTTTTGTTCCTCATCAAGATGAGTGTATGCATCCTGGTTCTGGTGCTTCAATATCATCGTGATACTGTAGCATATCATTTTGTGGATTGGGTTGTTAGGCCTCAGATTATGATTCAGACAAATGCTTACCAACTACAAACGGAGTTGAAGTACAGTTTGTGGTTGTTTAAAAAAGGTTTGCTTTTTGCTAATCTTTGTTCAGTGTAATTTTTAGCACTTATGGAGGAATATGCGTTAGAATCGTAATTTACTTTAATGCACTTGTTTGCCTTAATTGTGAAACTTTAGGTATGCTTTCTTCTTCCTGTATTTTGTAATGGGCATAAGCATACACATGTCAAGAAACAAAAGGTACACAAGCCACTCCCTATTAGTTACCTGGTTGAGTATATTGTTGCATCAATATTGCTATCCTAGACATGTTTAGATATAATTACATTGTTTACTTCATATGAAAGGATTTCAGTCATGCACGCCAAGGATCACTAAAGTTTAAATTCGTAGTGGATTCAAATATCCAAAAATTGAACTATCAATGATATTTAAATTTACAGGATAGTCATTCCTTTAATAAGGATCTTCATAGTGGTGAAGAATCTGCAAGAGAGTCCAATGTACGCAAAACTGAAAAGGATGAGGATTGTCATCCACAGTGTGTGCTTAACATGGATGCACCATTCCCTCTACTCCAGTATAAGAGGAGAAAATTTGGGAATGATACAGGGTCTAATCGCTCAAATGTTTCAAAGGATTCAATAATGACATTGCAGGATCTTGGGTCGTCTTCAACTGCTACAGCAGTAGCTGCTGCAGCAATGATTGCAACAACTGCAGCAACAAGAACAGCAATATCTGCATTGTTGGAATTTTCTCTAATGGAATCAGTTGAGCCCAAAGCTCCCCAGACTACTCCTAGACCTAAAATTGGTCCTGCTACGCTTAGTTCAACAGTGCCTCCTGGCTGCATGAAATTTATTGAGGATTTGCAGAATCAAATCCATAAGATTTCTGTTGAGAAAGAGTCAATGAGGGTTGAAATGTTGAGTGCTCAAGCAATGATAAGCATTCTTCAGTCTCATATTGATCTTCTGAGCAAGGAAAATTCGGAGCTGAAAAGAAACAGCCAAGATTCGGCTGACAGAAAACGAGGAATGGAGGAGCATGTGCAGATATTATCTTCAGACCTTATACAGACGTTTTCACCTGTCAGTCGAAGTGACTGAGGACAAAATCATAATTAGGATAGTATAGTTTGTTGTTTGGAAGTCTAACCTAAACTTTGTATTTTGTTATTTTGTAGTTGGCAAGTTAGACTGCAGCATTGTAAGCTGAAACCTTACATATATATGTATACACACAGAGGCCATGCCAACTGTTGAAAGTTATGTTAAGTGTTCCAATTCTAGGCTTTTGCATGCATGCCTTTGGAAATTGTACAACTCATTTGATGTAGGTGATGCCATTTTACGGTGAATTCAACTTCATCTGAAGCTACCAGTGTCTTATTCCTTTTCGTTTTTCCCTTTTCTAGGTCTGTTGAGAGAATGAAACTTTTGTTTACAAATTAAGTGAGCAGTGGACTATTAAGAATAGCAGAATACCACATTATTTATGGCCTCCTAACTGATAACCAATAAATGAGGGCTATAACCCAATGCCCACGAAAAACGGTTGGCATAAGAAATGCTGAATGTTAGGAATCAGAAAGAAAAGAACGAGTATAGTCATAAATGAGATAGTTTGACATCACAAAATCGGAGAATTCAATTTATTAGTTGAAGTTTATGTTTATCTCAAAATGGTAGTATTTGATATAAAGCTACTAGTTTTTTTTACAAAATAATTTGCACTTAATTTTAGATAAGATCTTTACAAACAATTTATATTTTTTGAAATATCCTTACCTTTACTTTATTATATATCTTTTATTGCTGTTTGTTTCTTTTTATCTCTCTACATTTTTTTTCTTTCTTACCTAATATTTATTGTTTGCTTTTTTGTTCATATTCTTGTTGAATTATTTCGGAAATAGGTTCTATTTTTTTCCTCGTTTTATATATTTTAATTATGTCTTAAATAACTCATAATAAAGTTTTAAGACATCAATACTTTTTTAGAAAAGTAATGTCGAAATATATGAAGTATAAACAACACATATGAATCAATGCTGCTAACAATCATGACAACTTAACCCAATTTTAAATTTGATTTGAATTAATTAAATATGATCTAAATTAATTAGAAACTAAATGCGCCAACGAAGCTTGTAAACTTTGAAAGAATGTCTCCACCTAGTTATACCTATAAATAAAGTTTGACGTTATGACGAGACCTTGAATCCATCATTTAACGGGTTGAAAACTTTAGTGAGTTGTTCAATATGAGCTTTAGATAAGGTTTTGAAACCGGGATCGAACGTTAAACCGGAGGCTTTATTGGTCACTGGTTCGACTACCGGTTAAATCGGTATAACGTTATAATTATGCAATAATTATATATAATATTAATAATATTAAAAAATAAAAATATACCAAATAATATAAATTTCTATACTTTTATTAGATTTATGGAGAAAAGGTGGGTTTTATTTTTGAAAGAATTAAAAAACACGTGAAAGAAAAAAAGTAAAATAAAAAAATAAAAAATTCATTGAACCAGTGGCCAACCGGTTCTACTAGTTCCAATTTAACCGATCAATTGATCGGTTCTTACTGGTTCGCACTGGTTCAATTGATGAATAATTTTTATGGGTCACTCGGATCGGATAGCTGACAGGTCACCGATCAAACTAGCTGATCCAGTCCGGGTTTCAAAATAAAGGTTCTAGGCGATGAGTTATCTTGATGATAGAAAGTTGTGAGAGTTAATTTTTTTGAACTCAAAATTCAAAATTAATAAAAGATAATGATGTAAAAATCAAACCAGGTCAAATAGGTCGGTTCAATTAGGTTATGTACGAATTGGATTAGTTTTCGATTGGATTTTTACTTTTAACCGTTATGAGTAAAAATCGGTCAATTAAATAATAAACCGGTCGATTTCTTCTGAACCGTGAAGAACCAGCAATAATGATTTCAACATAGGCTTTACTGGTGATTCCACGGTTCTTCTGGTGTACGACAATCAACCAACTAGACCTTGATTGGAAGAAAAGTGCTTGATCTTGAACAAAAGAAAATAACTCACATTGTGACGTCTAACTTTCACACTCACCACCCGACTTTCACACTCACCACCTAATGTTATTCCTCATATATCTAAGGGCAGCTTCGACAATGGTAATGGATGTTGGAGATTGAAAGAGAACGAGAAGGAGAGGAACTATTAAGGCAATAACATTTTGCACCATGTAGTTACAGAGACAAAGAGAGTATACAGAAGATATAGATGAGAGAAGATAGATATGAGAAAAAAAAGATGAGCTAAAGCTTTTAGGATTCTAGTTACTTTAAATTGCATTAATTGATAATATTAATATATTATAATTATGAAATAGTCAAAAAATTACATTAATTGAGAATATTAATATATTTTTAAATAAAAAGAATATGCAATATTCTTTACTACTTTTGGTTTGCATAATGTTATTGTTTTGAAGAATATTAATATATTATAACTACAAGATAGTGCTTCATTAAGAGAGAGGCGATGTGAGGTCTCCGGTGAGTGAGTCTTCTTAACGGTGGAGATTGTCCATTCTTCAGCTATGGCTTCGTCCTCTTCCCTGATTTCTTGCTCTCCTCTGTCCCTTGCCCCTTCTTCTTCTTCCATTCCTAAATGCCCTAACCAGCATTCCCCCAAACGTCTCCAACCCCTTTTTGAGAACTCGAACCTTAATATTCCATTCCCCGACCCTTCTCCTCGTTCCTTCCAAAATCCCTCCCCCCCTCTCGATTCACCCTCCTCCCACTATTCTTCCATCTTCACCTCTCGAATCTGGCCTTCCTTCTCCTCCTCCTCTGAAGACCAGTCCGCCGGTTCCGATTAGATCATGGAAGTCAGTGGTGGAAGTTGGCAGTGGGGCTCCCTCTAAGTCTCAGGAACTGTCTTTCTTCGCTCCTAAAATCAAGGAGAATCAGGTTTTTGTCATTGCTTCGAGGGAGCTTGCGCAGAGAGGCGCCTCTAAATTTCGAACCGCGTTGGTTGGTTTCTTTCTGGGCAAGCGTCCTGCCTATCTAGTGATGCAGCATGTTCTAGCGAAATCTTGGGCTGACTTTGGACTTCAGGAGATCTTGATTACTAACTCCAATAATTTCCTCTTTCGGTTTGCTTCTAAGCAGGGTATGAAATCTGTGGTAGAACGCGGTCCGTGGCATATTCAAGGTCAGCCTCTGTTTCTTCGGCAAAGGAACCTGAATGGAGATGACACAGTAGCAATTCTCAAGGCGCCGGTGTGGGCTCGGTTTTACAACGTTCCAGTTGAATACTGGAACACCGTGGGCTTGGGTAGGATTGCAAGTGCAGTGGGGCTCCCTCTGCTTATGGATACTCCGACGACAAGGATGTCCAGGTTTAGTTACGCTCGATTATGTGTTGAAATGGAGCTGAAGAAGCAATGACCTACCTCATTTCAATTGGCAACGTATGGCGAGGAGGGGCAGCTTTCCTTTAAGGAAGTGTCTATTGAGTATGAGTGGCAGCCTCCCGCAAGTTAGCAACGCAAGGTGTGGGCGTCAACAGGATGGAAGTTTGAAACTGGTTTATCTCATGAACTCGAGCAGAGTCAGGATCCAGGGCCAGCAGCTACTGAGGAGCGGCCATCCCCTGCTCCTACTCCTTCTCTGGAGCCCCCAAGGTTTCAATGGAAGGCCCCCTTCAACGAGACAATGTAGAGGACATGCAAGCTCCTGAGGACAATGGGGTAGGAACTGCAACGAACCTC
>JANKYE010000225.1:18284901-18304527 GCA_032467995.1 Erythroxylum dillonii
CAAATATTTTATATTTTCGATACATGTGAAAATTATTATGATAACTTTGAAATATGTAAATATAATATTTGAAATTAAATTAACTTATTATAAATGTATATTTTTATTTTTATTAAATAATATTTTTATCTTAGTTTATGAAAAATATGTGAGAAGAATACTGATAAAAATCAAAATATGTGTTATATTAAATTTCGCTTAAGTCAGAAAAGAAAACCCTAACTTCAAGTTTTAAACAATTACGTACTTAAATCAGAACTCCTCGCTCTTCCTTCCGATCCGATGAGACACATGAGAGGTAATAAATATGAGGACCTACTTTTAACCCTATTGTTATGAGGGTACCTTCGTCTTTTTCTCTATTCTCAATTCCTAACCTGCGCATTACCTGTTTTCTTTGTAATTTTTGAAGCCTAATTGCGTTTGTGGTTGGGTTTTCCACTTGCTTCTGTGTTGTGAGGTGGGGTTGCTATCCATCTCCCACAAAGTAGGCTCTTTTCCTCTTCTATTTGGTTTCCTGGGTATTTTTCTCTCGTCTTCTGTTCTTATGAAAGCTTTGATCATTTGTTAGTGAGTCTAAACACTATCTGTCTTTTGTGGATTTTGAAGAAGAAATAGGTGGCGCTTCTGAGTGTTGTGGGTGTGAGGTTGTTGCAATTGTAGTGAGGATGACAGATTTTCAACAAATACAGCAAAAACCTGATTCCGCAGACCAAGCTCATAATGAGTTCCAGCTGCGATTGGAGGAATTGATGCGTGGCCACTTGGATGATTGTATGTCATATGCCTCTTGCAGCTCTACTCTTGATCCAGAGGATGAGGATAATGAAGGGGATCAGCTTGTGCGTTGGAGACGAAGATCTGATCTTGAGGGTGATGACTTGGCTGAGTCATCAGCAGCAAGGCGGCGTCACTCGAGGATACTGAGTCGGTGGGCTGCTCGCCATGCTCAAGAGATGATCACCACTATGGAGAGGAGGAATCGGGAGTCCGAGTTGATGGCACTCGCGGGCCTACACACCGTGTCAATGCTTGATTCATCATTTCTGAGAGAGTCGCATTCACCAACTTCACAACGACAGGGTGCGGTAGAAAGACCGAGCACTCAGGCTTCCACAATTTTGCAAATGTGGCGGGAGCTTGAGGATGAACATTTGTTAAATAGAGCAAGGGAGAGATTGAGGCAGCAAAGAAGGGTGGAGTCCACTACAAACATTTCTACCACAAATATGTCAGAGAGCCGACAAGGAAGTTTGGGAGATGCGAATGAGAGTGAGAATGAATTTGGAACTTGGCCACATGAGCGAGTGGGGTCACAGAATGAACGTGTTGATAATAATGGGTCTAGCAGGGACCAATCTCCTGATCTTGGTGAAGGTGAGAGGGAGAGGGTGAGGCAGATTGTTCGGGGCTGGATGGACAGTAGCATTAGTGATCACAATTCTAATGTATCCCAAAGGAATGGCAATCCTAGAGCGGAATGGCTCGGTGAACCAGAGCGTGAGAGGGTTAGGATTGTCAGAGACTGGGTGCAAATGACAAGTGAACAGCGAGGAACTCGTCGACGACAGAGGGAAGACCTTGGTGCTGGAGTCGATCCACAGGTTCACCAATCCCATGATGTCTCAGCAGCTGACCATGACGAAGGTCAGCCTGAGCATAGTCGTAGGGACATGCTGAGGTTGCGTGGACGACAAGCTCTTATTGATTTACTTGTTAGAATTGACAGGGAAAGACAGAGGGAGCTTCAGGGTTTACTAGAGCATCGTGCTGTATCTGATTTTGCCCATCGTAATCGCATTCAGGTTAGTTTATAGTCCTCTCTCTCTCTCTCTCTCTCTCTCTCTCTCTCTCTAATGTGTGTGTATATATATATATATATGTCCGTGTGTCTGTGTGCTGCGTACCCTGTTAGTAGATTGTGCTTGGGGAGGATTTAGATGATAATAAGGAAGAGGACTACTAGTAACATTCTCATGTTTTTCCAGTCATTGCTAAGGGGTAGATTCTTGCGAAATGAAAGAACTGTTGAGGATGAGAGACCACCTTCAATGGCTGCTAGTGAACTAGTTCAACTAAGACAACGACACACTGTTTCTGGCTTAAGGTATGTATTTTTACAAGTCAATGGCATTGGTCTTCAGGGCAACGCTATTGATCCTGGGTGCATTATACCGTTATCAAATGTTGTTACTTATCTTAGTCCAAAGATAGTTCGCTGTCTATTACAAAACCAGATTCATGATTGGAGAATTGGAATGCTGATGTCTTTATCTTCAAAATATTTTATGGATGGTCTGGTGAATTTAGCCACACATTATCTTTGCACTAAAGTATAACCCCTCGTAGCAAAAATGGTGCAGTACGGAATTGTTTACGAAATTAATATTTCTTTTTGGAACAGACAACGTTTGGAAATGTTATAGGTTGTAAGTTTTGGTCCATACATCATATACCATCGTATAAATGATGTTGTTGGCATTTTCAAAGATTATATGAGATATGGATGCCTCACTGCAATCATCTTAATCGGCTCAAAACGTTAATAACTAGGTTTACCACTTTAAATCTAATCAGCATTCATCCTTAATATACCCATTGCTTTTCCAGACATCACTGGGATGAGGTATTATCTAAATTGCAACTTCTTCATTTTCTTGATCTTCTGATAGAACCCTGTTTAAGGGTGTTACTTGATCTTGGAAGAACACTAGCTGGCTTGAACTGAATTTCACGGCAAAATTTCTGTTCTCTTGTTATGACTCTTCGTCTCCTTTTCCTTGTGTTTTTATTTCCTCCTTTCCATGCTTGAAAAAATTAGTGGCATCCAATTGTTTTCTTTTTGTAGGTCAACATTATTTCCTTCATGTAACTTGTTTGTTTGCTTTAGAGCTAACTTTACTTCTTTCCTAATTATGATCTTCTCATTTTGGCTTGTTAAAGTGTGAGCTTTCCCTAAACTGCTGTTGTGCAACGTGAAAAGGCATTGTCACCTGATTTTCTTAACAGATAACTCCTTATTTCAGGGAAGGGTTCCACTCAAGGTTAGAACATATTGTTCATGGTCAAGTAAGTCCCCATTCTGATACCCCATCTAATAATAATATTGATGATTCTAGAAATGATCGAACTCAAATAAGCACCTCACAGGATACCCGACATGATAACAATGAGCAATCACAGCTTAGAAATCCAGATAGTCATGTCCATCAGTTGCCTAATCATACAGACAGCGTTGAGAGCATTACAATTGATAATATGAATTGGCGGGGATCTGGTGATCAGGCGGATGGTTGGCAGGAAAGAAATTCAGGTGATGACAGACTAGACTGGCAACAGTCAGATCCCAATCAACCAAATGAATGGGGGGAGGTTAGTGCAGAACCTATGGACAGAAATTGGCAGCAATCTTCACTCAATGATTGGCCCCAGGAAACACCTAGAGATGTACACAATGAACAAGATCGTCCATTGGATGTCCAAGAAGCTGTTGAAAGTTGGACAAGTGGACCCTCTGATCCCCATAGAAGTCACCACTCTTTCATGAGAAGATTGAATAGATTTAATCCACCTGATGATGATAATGTGTACAGCATGGAACTTAGGGAACTTTTGAGCAGGTACTTTCAAAAGCTATATTTAGTTATATGGACTGATCACAAGTGACCATAAATCCTTTCAGCATCACAATTTTAAGGTTAATGCATTAAATTCGGAATCATTAATTGTTTATGAGTGGGATTCAGATGATAAAAATTTCTGTTCATCTTACAGGAGAAGTGTGTCAAATTTACTTCACAGTGGGTTTCGTGAAAGTTTGGACCAACTGATACAATCTTATGTTGAAAGGCAAGGCCATACTCGTACTGATTGGAATCTGCGCAGAAATTTGTCAACATCAAATCCTTTTTCACGTGGGCAGGATGATGAACAGCAGAGAGATGAACAAAATGAAGACCAGCGAGATGTCATGCAACGGCCTTCATTGGTTCTGCCATCTCCACCAGTGCCCCCACCCCAGCCACTTTGGCACCAGGATTTGCATCACAATACATGGTCTCGCCATAGCATGCAACGTTCTGAACTTGTATGTCATCTTTCCTAACTTGGAATATTCTTCTTGTTCGTTAATGAAGTGGTAGTCTTTAAAACGTTAAAGAGTTTCTTGATTGAATAGTCTGGCACTATATGTGTTTATTTTGCACTTTGAATGATTTCTAGTAGTGACTTGTGAACAAAAAAAGGAAACAAAATTATAGGATGCTTCTTTTGTTTAGTATTGATATTGAAAGGTAGAAAACCATCAGCCATCTCCAATGTAATGATTGCCATGATAATTCTAATTTCTCTTCCAGTTCTCACAGTACTAGAATCTCATGGGAATTTTTTTTAAAATTTTTTTTTGGTTTGATTTGCATTATAAAAATGGTGGTTGAACGCTTCTCAACTTATTACTCGCATTTTCTTGGAAGTTGTTTTTGAATGTTATGCATCATGTTTATTCCACTCTTCAACAATATGAGAAGAGAACTTTCCCCGAGTTTTCTACCAATATTCTGAATCTGGATGCTGAAACGTGACAGGAGTGGGAGATGATTAATGATTTGAGAGCAGACATGGGTAGACTACAACAAGGAATGAGCCACATGCAGAGGATGTTGGAGGCTTGCATGGACATGCAACTTGAGTTGCAGCGCTCTGTGAGACAGGAAGTCTCTGCAGCACTTAATAAGTCACCTGATGACAATAAAGGTTTTTTCGTTTTTTTTTTTCCTTGTCCATCAAAACAATAGAAAGTGATTATAATTCTTGAAAAATTCACTTAGCAATTTGTTAACTGTGTCGCAGCAGAGTCATCTGAAAACGGATCTAAATGTGATCATGTGAGGAAAGGGACATGCTGCGTTTGTTGTGATAGTCACATAGATTCTCTGTTGTACAGGTACCAGTTTCTAACACGGGGAAATGATTTTGTTTTTTTCTTAAACGAGTTCAGCGATATTGGAATTGTATTCTGGCAGATGTGGTCACATGTGCACTTGTTCAAAATGTGCAAATGAGTTAACTAGAGGAGGAGGTAAGTGCCCACTGTGCCGTGCACCCATTGTGGAAGTGATTCGAGCATACTCCATACTGTAATTGTAATTAATACAAAGCTTTTTTATTCGAATTAATTAAAAAAGCAACAAAGGAAAGGGAACAGCTTGCTTAATCTATTTCTTCATTCATTCTTTGATTCAGTAAATAAAATATTTTGACATTAGCATCCTCTTCTTCTTCTTCTTTTGTTAATTAACATGCCCTAAACCCTAAACAACCATCAAATACCAATCTCCAAAACCCCTAATCTTAATCCTAAGAACTAGTAAACTTAGTAACCGCCTTGGTACCCTCAGAAACAGCATGCTTGGCCAGCTCCCCCGGTAGGACGAGTCTGACCGCGGTCTGGATCTCGCGAGAGGTGATGGTGGGCTTCTTGTTGTACCTGGCAAGTCTAGAAGCTTCCTGAGCAAGCTTCTCGAAGATGTCATTGATGAAGCTGTTCATGATCCCCATGGCTTTGCTGGAGATACCAATATCAGGGTGCACTTGCTTCAGCACCTTGAATATGTATATCTTATATGTCTCCACGCTTTTCTTCGCCCTCTTCTTCTTCTTGTCGGCACCGCCTTCTTTAGGGAGCTTCTTCTCCGCTCGTGGCTTCTTCTCCGCCGGAGCTTTCTCAGCTGCCGCTGGCTTTTTCTCCGCCGGCTTCTTATCTGCCTTTGGCGCCATAGTGAACTACTTGGATAATGAAATAGGGAAGCAAAGGATTTAAAACCGCAGAAAGGATTGGAATGATGGTGTTCGGATTTGTTTATGCTTTATATAGTGTGGGAGATGATAGGTGATTGGTTGATTTAGTAGTCGCGCGGATTGATGACGTGGACAGCCTTTTAGTTGAGAATTGGAGGGAAATTTGAGAAGTTGAAAAGTGTGAGCTTCGGGGCTTTGTTTGTTGAATTCATGGGGGCTTCTCAATGCTCCTGGTTGAGAAGCGTTTTGTTTTTGCGGAGGTTTGGGCCTTGAAACTCCATTTCTCTAACATATTCTATTGCGGATTCATAATTGACCTTTTCTTTTGGAGTGCTTGGTTCAAACTAGGTAATGATAATAAGATTAAGAATGAATATAATAAGTAATGAGAATAGATATAACTATCATAATTATGATGGTTAGTTAGAACGAAAGAATGATTACTACTACTATTGATAGTAGTTAATTTGTTAAAAATATTGAGAAATAAAATTTTGTTATACATTGAATTTTAATATATTTCAATTTTTTTTTGAAGAAAATATGGAGAATATCATTGATTATCAAAGGAAAGAACATCCAAAATACTACTAGGTGGTTCTGTCCAAACCACCGAATCTGCAATGGAACGAGAGGCTCGAGCCAGTAAGTGAGCCACACCGTTCGCAGATCGACGAACATAATTCAGCATAACATTCGTCTCAACCAAAAGAGACTTACAATCAGAAACAAGAAGTCCAAAATAAGAAAAATCAATATAGTTGGGATCAAGAATAGCTTTAACGCAAAGTAGGGCATCTGACTCCACAACGATATTAGACCACCCCTCAACCTTAATCAAACTAAGTGCGTCCTTTATCGCGAAAATCTCTGCCATTGTTGCATCAAGACGTACTGGGAGTCGTTGTTGCATGGCTCGTATAAACGAACCCCTATCGTCACGTAAAACCATACCGAAACCCATAGTTATATCAATGTAATTATTCTAATTAATTAATTAATTATATTGTAATATTATTTTAATTAATTATATTATAAAATTATTTTAATTAATTAATTTTATTTTAATTACTTTTAATTGTTAAAAATATTTAAAAGAAGAAGAAGATGGGAGTGTCACAGGCGTGACACTCCGTTACTAAGAAATGATTTTCATTCCTCTCATATTTCGGGGCTATCGAGTATTCCTCACAAGTTAGATATCAAAATATTGTCCCTATAATGATAATATAAAACTATCAAAATGTTGTCCCTCCTTTTCAACTCATCAATCTCATTACAGAGGTGGGTTATGCACTCTATCAACCTCTTTACTGTATTCTCAAGCTGAACGACTCTCTCATTTGATACAGATCGCCTATTAGATTCAACTGTATAAGATGTGGAGAATTGCGAATAGCATGTATTTGCAAATAAACCTACGTTGAATATCCTTTCACGACAATCCCTACCATCTACTGCATCAAGATATGGCTGACTCTCATTGGTAGTTTCAAAGTTTTAAGACTGTCATTTAATGCTTTCTTGTATTCGGTCCTATCATTATAATTTTTTGTGTTAATAAGTGATAATTTTTAAGAATTAATATTAAAGTATATATTTTACATATATGAAGTTATCTACATCAGGTATTGATGAAGGTCACACCATCATGCTTCTTAGTGTGAGTGTGAAAAAGAGTTGGCATAGTGTAAGCCTCTCGCCCTAAATTTTTCTTGCACCAGAATAAATTGTTATAATTGGACTACAACTTACAAAAATTGCGGTAAAGTTTCCTATATTTTTACGATATTTATCCTTTGTTAGGCAAAAAAATAAACTCAACAATACAACCATTAATGACACTAGACATTGATAACATTATTATTCTCTATAATACACATAGTTTCATTCTAAATTTCACACATCAACATTGAAATCAAATTCCATACATCAAAGTATAAAAATCAAAATATAAGTGTAAAGTTTTGATACTTACAGGTTGAAGTGCACGCTCCCGGTGGGTCAAACATCCTCCAATGTGTACGGGTGGACTTTCTCCATTCGATCCTCCACATTTGTTGGCAGAATTGCACTCTGAAATGGGCATCACCTCGGGTGATGCCCAATACTGCTACCAACAACTTCATATTTCTTTAGATATATATGGTGGTCGTATACCATTCTTGTGTATCGAACCAAGAAAGCCTCTATAACGTGTAAGAGCTCGCCCTCCTATACATTTTAAATTACATCATCAAATTTTGAATTCCAAAAAATTTCCTTTTGCAAAAAAAGAAAAATATACTTGATTGAATGTTTGATGTGTGTAAGTTTTAATAAATACGCTCGATAATCTACAAGCGTACGGTTTGTTTGTGTAGTACCTAATGTGTCGATCCCACAAGAAAGGATAATCTAATCCTAAAATTTAAGGCCAGAACTAATCACAGAAATTCAAAATATAACGAAACTAAAATGAGAATTCAATTCAATCAATTAAAACAATTCAAAAATCAATCACGAGAATATTAATAATTCAACAATTGCAACACACACCTAAAAATTAAACTAAGAGAATTACCAACTGAGAGAAAGGAAATTTTACATGTCCTTAACGCTAACCTAATTGATTATAAATTACCGGGTTATTGGTTCTAGACGATCCTAAGGCTGATTGTTCTCTATCGAGTTATAACCATTAACCCTAAATTATAAAGCCTAACCAAATTATGGAAATTACAGTCTCTCGATTAACAATCTATCCAAAACCCTAATTAAATTTGAAGTTGTCCAATAAACTATCAGGAACCTATGCAAGATCTCTCTTTGCACAATTACTAATTGCATTTAATTCTTGTTCTATTAAATCACCTAACTCTCATTAGCCCAATTTAATTATTTTTCATTCGATTCACCTCTTAGTTTATTACCAAATTATGCAATCATATAATTTAATCGCAATAAATCCAATAAACATAATAACAATCAGATTTCATTAAATCAAGAATAAAACTCCAAAGGTGAGTTTAGAACATCCTCAACATTTAGATCATATCATCAACTATTCAATCTAATTATATATAATGGTAAAACTAAAAATAAATAAGAAATACAATCGAAATGGAGGATAGGAGGCAGCAATGTCGAGAAACCTCCTGATTTGGGAAGTACGTCGAGTTAGCTTCTTCTCCATTTCTCTCTTCCTTCTTCTCTTTCTCAATCTCTCGATGAATTCTTTTAAGAGTTTCTTCAAGGTGGCTGATGTCAAAAGCCTTATTTTCTGCCTGTTTTCTTGTTCTTTAAATATCCTTTTGTGTTTTGGGTAACCCTAGGATTTTTCGGGGTCCAAAAGGTTCAAAAATTCCTCAAAACTTGACATTCTTGAGTCTGCCCGATGCAAACCACGATTGTGGGTCACATTTGAGGGCCAACTTTGGTGCTTCTATCATGATCATGGCCTGTTGTGCCACGATTGTGGGCCGTTATTTCAGCCCGAATGTCTCTGAAATTTCTCTGTTCTTCGATATTGACCCTGAAACATAAACACGCACATTAAGGTACCTTACAAACATAATATTTAAGCTCAAAGACTTGTAATAAGACATAAAAACATTAAACACAAACAATTAACAAACTAACACAATTCTAACCTAAACACATGCCAAACAATTGAATTAACAATTAAATACATATAAAATTAAACCCTAAAATATGATGCAATTTACACTTATTAACATCCCCACACTTAAAACGTTTGCTTGTCCTCAAGTAAAAAACAAACAAACACACAAAATTATAAGCACACAATGCAATAATGAGACAATAACTTCAACTTCATGAAATAAATTTAACTTCAAACACAATCATTCAAGTTATTTCAAATCATTAACATGCAAAATCCGCATCTAGGGGCTCTGGACTAAACATACATATTAATCAAAACTCAAATGTCAAGTTACTCACCCTTTTCAATTGTACACACACATTAATAATCTTTTGGTTATTCAAACTCTGTAATTACTCCTAAGTACATGTTCATGAAAAGTCAAGCTATTTATAAGTTCGGTAGGTTTTATTAGAAAACTCATTTTTTTAATTTTTTATTGAACATAGACCTAGTCTTTTACTCGGAGGCAAACATTGGTGATGAATGTTGATCCAGTTACTCGACTAATTCATGTTTTTTTTATTAAGCTACTTGGTTGAAACGTCATTATAGCCTTTTAACACAGAAGCACACATTTGTAATGCGTGTCGATCTGGTTACTCAGCTACATCACATTCTCAACTGGCTATTAGCTCTATTTATAACCTGAAGACCAGTGAAATAAATATTTATTTAAAATTAACCAACATTTTTTTATTGCCTACCTTGTTGCTTAAGCTACTCGTTTTCATAAAAAATACTAGCATAGCTACTTAAATCAAAAGACCTAAAATTATGAATAAATGCGACAATTTAGAGGGTGATAAACTCACACTAAATCCTAATTAACTTGCATATTTAGCTAAAGAATCCAATTCACTAATTTTGCGAGCTAATGACTCTTCACAACTTAATAGAATATGTTCAAAATTAAATCAATTTCAATCCATCTAAGCCATTAACACATTAACACAATTCACAAAATGCAACCTAACAAACTATCATACAATATGTAAAATTCACATTCAAAGCAAAACACATAACCCTCCTCATACTTGAACAACACATTGTTCTCAATGTGAGAAGGGGGCAAACAAGCATGCTTAGCAAGAAGAAACATAAATTAAAGTAAAAACAAGAATAAAATAAGGACTAAATTAAAAAAAAAAAGGGTTAGAAACAAAGCCTCACGGTGATGGAGGCAGGGATGGTCTCGAAGGTGGCAGTTGGACATCTTGAGCCTCAAAGTACTGATGGATACGACGTATATCCTAACTTTGATGTCATTGAGTTCGGGTCATCTCCTTCGTTCTTCTAGAGTTCTCCGCAAATGTATCTGTAATTACCTTGGTGTTCACGGAGATTATATCGAGCACTTTCTTCTAGCCCGGTTCATCAGTATCGTCTTCCTCTTCAGACTCCTCACTAGTTGAGTCCTCTTTTACATGCTGAGGCGGGGCTGTGCTCGAACTTGCCTGACTAGCCATGATTTTCACATGAGTCTTTTGGCTGATATCCCAGTGATCCATGTTATGGGAATCAAGGATTCCAGCACGCCATAGATGATAATGATTTAGAAAATCTGGGAGATGGATGATTAAACCTCTACAGTCCATGCCATAATACTCAGCAATGGTTAAAACCAAGTATCACATACCCAAATTGTTGCTCCTCTTACGTAAAGTTGCAACAATAGCATTCAACACATGTGTGGAGCTGCCTACTAGGATGTTGTGATCCACGCACCACAACAGGAACAATTTTTTTGTTGAACACTTGTTGGTTTCTGATTTATCAAAAACCATTTGACATACGAATTTATGTAATAACTAGTGCTCATGGGTTCTTATGATGTTGTTGTGGGCATTTTTAGTGTCGAATCGTTCTAACCCAGTAAGTTCATTCCAATAACGAGAATCACAAAAGTCATCGTGCTGATCAATAATGGAAAACTCAGAGAACCCACAAATATCACACATGAGTTTGATGTTCATCTCATAGTTTTGTCCCTGTAACCTAAACCACATTTCTTTAGGGTTACTACGCTTGTAATATAGGGAAGTGAAGAATTCTAAAGTGAGCTCCTGGTAGACAGGATATTGAAAGTGTATAAACTTCGCCCACTGAATTTTTTCTGCTAGGTTCTCTACCTTATCCCACAGTTCTATCCTATCAAGTGTATCAAAATCAAAATATTTCGGGATTACAATTTGTTTAGCATTGAGGGATTAGAAACAAATATCTTCCTCTTCTATGTAAATCGGGAAGGGTGTTCTGAAGTTTGCCACCTTATTCCTTCGCCCTTGTCCCGAGACTTGGTTTCGTCCCTATGATTAATCACACTTCGCTGACTGCTTAATGTGCGTCATACTGGCTTTCAAGTAAGTAGAAGTTGGAGGAGACTGGAAGTTTGGAATTTGGTTAGAGAGAAGTGAGAGTATTTGGAGGTTCTAAACTTAGAAAGATAAAGTAAAAATGAAAGTGAGTGAAAAAGTGAAGTAATAAATGAATATATAGGAGAACGGAGGGTAAAATGGTAAAAAATGAAGCTCAAATTCGTGTGTCCCTTTTTATCCTACAGTAGGCCACGATTGTGTCCTGCAATATTTCCACCAATTTCTTATTTTTTTTCTTTCGTCCTTTTATAGTTTCCGAAATCACTTCTTAACTCTTTATAGGTATTTCACCTCTCTTTTGCTTACTTCATCGATCATCTAATTCATGTCGAAGTCTTATGCCTTCTCGATTTTATTTGGAAACAAAAATAACCTAACTAAGGAATTCAAACTATCTAAAATTCAAAAGGAAATAATATGTAATTAATATGCCATGGGTTGCCTCCTATGCAGTGCTTCTTTTAACATGGCTAGCTCTATGCTCTATCCTTGGAAAGTCGGTCGGGATCAATTATGAGTGACTTGCTTCCACCTTTTTCGTTCAACATCAGTTTTATAGTCCGTAAGTAAGCTATAAATTGCAAAATGATTAGAAGGACAATATTGATAAAGTTGAGAAAACCAATTAATATCAGTAATGTTCTTCTCACTAACAAATTATCAATAAAATAGGGAATAACAAAACTCCCTGAATCTTCCATTAAATTCAACAGTTTGTCATGTAAGAAGACGGGTTGCTCTCCTTCTTCCTTAATCACCTTCGTCTTCTCTGCTTCTTCCGCGCCACAAACAGAGACTTTCATAGCTTCTTCAAACTCAATGTTTGTTGTCATTTGTTCTTTGTCCCTTTGTTCTTTAGAAGATTCGAACACATCAATTATCTTAAATGAGCTACTATCCTTCAGATTCTTTAATACATCATTCCTGTTGAATATCACTTGGTCATCATTGATCCGAAGGAAATATCACTTGGTCATCATTGATCCGAAGTAAAAGGTTCTTTTCATGGACATCTGCGCAAGATTTTTCAATGTTCAACCATGGTATACCAAGATCTGGCAAATAATATGAGGGGTTTTCATCCTTTTCTTCATTGTCTCTCTTAATTTCTTGATCTTCTATAAGGTAGGGTCCAGCATGGTCTTCCACTTGTTCTTGTTGTTTTTCCCCATTTCTAAGTGTTATAACCTCATATTGCTCTCATTGATATAACTCCATATTGCCCAGAGAGTTTTCCACACTTCTCTTACAAAATTCACGGGCAAGTTGTCTTACTTGAATCTCTAGGTTATGAATAGAAGCTGCATGATTTTCCGTTACTTGATCAAATTGCTCTTCCAGTCTCTTCTGGTTCTCTTCCATGTTTGTTAGCTTATCTATGATTTTGTCCAATTTGGAATCCCATGAACTGAACTCATCTTACTGAAATTCAGATATGTCTTGATGTCCCATATGAGTACTTGCATTGTTGGACCAATAAAAATCTGGGTAGTTTTGCCACCTCGGAGTGTACATATTCTAATAAGGATCGTTACTTTCCCAACCATACTGTGCCTCATTGTAATTCACAAAAGTTCCTTGCTCCTTATAATATATATCTTCCATCATTGTTCTTTCTATTTCTTCTTCGCATCTAGTTTTTCAGATGTCTCATTCTCATTCTAAGATATCTTGAGTCTCTACTTTACGACCCAAACTTCTTTCTCTATTTTTTAATTAAAACAAAAGATAGTGAAAAAGTTTTAGACTAAAAAACTAAACTAATTGCCTTCCCGGAAATAGCGTCAAAAACTTGATCAAGTGTTTGATGTGTGTAAGTTTTAATAAATATCCTTGATAATCCGCAAAGGCACGGTTCATTCGCGTAGTACCTAAGGTGTCGATCCCACGAGGAGGAATAATCTAAGGCCAGAATTAATCGCAGAAATTCAAAATATAACGAAACTAAAATGAGAATTCAATTCAATCAATCAAAACAATTCAAGAATCAATCACGACAATATTAATAATTCAACAATTAAAACACATACCCAAAAATCAACCTAAGAGAATTACTAATTGAGAGAAAGAGAAGAATTACTAATTGAGAGAAAGAGAATTTTACCTATCCTTAACGCTAACCTAATTGATTATGAATTACCAGATTATTGGTTCTAGACGATCCTAGGGCTGATTACTCTCTCTCGAGTTATGACCATTAACCCTAAATTATAAACCCTAATCAAATTATGGAAATTGCAATTTCTCGATTAACAATCTATCCAAAACCCTAATTAGATCTAAAGTTGTCCAATAAACTATTGGGAACCTATGCAAGATCTCTCTTTGCATAATTACTAATTTTATTTAATTCTTTTTCTATTAAATCACCTAACTATCGTTAGCTCAATTTAATTATTTTTCATTCGATTCACCCTCTCAATTTATTACTGAATTATACAATCACAGAACTTAATCATAATAAATCCAATAAACATAAAAACAATCAGATTTCATTAAATAAAGAATAAAACTCCAAAGGTGAGTTTAGAATATCTTCAACGTTTAGATCATATCATCAACTATTTAATCCAATTATATACAATGATAAACTGAAATAAGTAAGAAATACAATCAAAATGGAGGATGGAAGGTAACGATGTCGAGAAACCTCCTGATCTGGGAAGTACGTCGAGTCAACTTCTTCTCAATTTCTCTCTTCCTTCTTCCCTTTCTCAATCTCTCGATGAATTCTCTCAATCTTCAAGGTGGATGATGTCAAAAGCCTTATTTTCTGCCCCTTTTCTTGTTCGTTAAATAACCTCTTATGTTTTGGGTAACCCTAGGGTTTTTCCAAGGTTCGAAAAGTCCAAAAAATCTCTCGAAACTTGACGTTCTTGAGTGTCTACACGTCTGTCAATGTAGGCCGTGATCATGGGCCACATCGAGCCTTCTGTAGCGATCGTGGCATGCAGGCCACAATCGTGGACCATGCCCTGAGCTTCTATCATGGTCGTGGCATATGGGCCATGATCATAGGCTAACTCTGGTGCTTCTGTCATGATCGTGGCCTATTGTGCCACGATCGTGGGCTGTTATTTTAGCCCAAATGTCTCCGAAACTTCTCCGTTCTTTGATGTTGACCTTGAAACACTAACAAACACATTAAGCTACCTTAAAAACATAATATTTAAGCTCAAAGACTTGTACTAACCCATAAAAACAATTAAACACAAATAATTAACAAACTAACACAATTATAACATAAACACATGCTAAACGATTGAATTAACAATTAAATACATATCAAACTCAACCCTAAAATATGATGCGATTTACACTTATCAATATTATAAGTACATATAAATGACAATATTTATCTAATTAATGTATAAAATTAGATAAAATAAAAAATATTAAAGAATATATTTTTTGTATCCTTGAACTTGAATGAGATATTTCTAGAGCACATTCCAGACGTAACCAACCTAATATATAAGCATTTTTAGATCATTTTCAAATTAAAACATATAACTTAAGTATAAACCTATGGTGTTATTATGTATTAATTACAAAATTTTTAGAAGTTCACTCACAAATTGTTGACAATTGTGATGTAAGTTCTTCTATTAACTTCCTTAGCTCCAGGCTAGAGGTCACCTTCGTAATTCACATTTTACCCCTAATATCTCTATTGGGGTAGGGGTGGTAGATGGTGTAGCAGCAAGTACAAAAGGTGACTATATAGGGACTGTAAGTTGGGAAGGTGATGCCTCATCTAGATGTGTAATAGTTAGACGTACAACTCCTGATTCTGTAGCATTTGCAGAATGTGATGCTTCACATGGAAAACGTGATAACCTAAACCTTGCCCGCAACAAATCATGTTTTCTCTTTTTTGGCATATTTTTAACCTGAAATTCACATTTTATTGAATATTTCGGTAATAAAACAATATAAATTAAACACAAATAACATTATATTAGTGATGTAATAATAAATTTATTCATTTAATATTTTATTACAAACATAAATTAATCGCTATCATCACTTAATTATAAATCAAAATCATCATCATCTTATTTTTTTTGAAGAATTAGAATCAAACTCAGGCTTCTTTTTAGACTTCTCACCCTCCTCATCCTCTTCAGATGAAATTTCAATAGATTCATTATTTGGATCGCTCAAAGGTTCATTCTCATCATATGTTACTTATGCATTTATTTCATAAATATCTTCTTGAAATACTTAACTTTCAATTCTCTTATTTTCTCCCTTTCCTTGTAATTCAAAAACATCTCGAAGTTTTACTTTGCAAATGGTCAACCATTCTGACTTATCTCGTCATAAGCTAAGATCGCTTGCATCACCAACACGAAAGGTTCAAATTGTCTAAATCTTCTTCGCTGGTTGATTTCAACTAAATTGTATCAACTGTGCACTTTTGTTCCAATATTACAAGTTGGATCAAACCAGTCACACTTAAATATCACACTCCATTTTATTGGCATTGTAGGTACTTAATTTGAAGCATCTCAATGATTTTATCATAATAATTTGTCAATTCTCCCTATATGCAAACCCACGATTTACTGCTTTCATGCTATGACCATGATATTTTATATGAAATTTGTATCCATTAACAAAATACACTGGATACCATTTGACAGTTCACAAAGGTCCTTTCACAAGATCACATATGAACTTGTTCTCTATTGAATTTTCTGAGGCATATATAAAAAATCATATTAAATAATATAATGTCATTTAAACAATTTGAACTAATAATTCAACTATTTCAATTATTGCAAGTGAAAACTTACATATTTCTCGAATCATCAAGGAAAGTGTCTTCCAACTTCTATATTGATATCATCTTATGTGCTTTCGGGCACTAGCTTGCGTAACAGTTTCTCGTATAATATAAAAGCATTATTATGTACTTTAGTTATGAACAACACTAACTTCAAAAACTCAAATAATGAATTTCAAAATCAACTTAAACTTACTATATAAAAGGTTGAACCTCTTGACAATTCAATAAAATGTAGCTATGGGCAGCCTATATTTCTTCTTCTGTTATCAATCTCTTTGTTGAACGTCCGTATGTTTGTCCTAGATATATGAAAATGGATAAGTTACCATCAATATCATTAGTTTCGCCCCTATCGTTATTACGAGGAACTTTTCTTCTCTTTTGTGCACATGCGACTTAAAATAATGTGAACAAAATGTACTTGCTTTCTCCACTAAATAAGCATTACATATTAAACCTTCAACTTCTAGCCTTGGTTTTTTTTATAAATTTTTTTCAAGTGATGTAAAAACCTACATTACAAATAGGGTTATTACAATTTTGTAATTAAAACATGCTATAATTTTTATTTAAATATTAACTACAATTACCTCTCAAACGGATACATCAATCGATATTGAACTGTACCAGTAAGTTTAGCGTTGTATGCTAAATGTACGAATAGATGCTCCATACAGTCAAAGAAGCTTGGAGGGAAAATCCATTCCAATTTGCATAAGATAACTGGAATTTCTCTTTCTAGTTTTTCCATTTCATTCAACTTTATTTCAGACGATGTTAAGCTTTTGAAAAACAAACTTAATTCTGTTATAGCTTCCCAAACTTTATTCGATAGCAACTCCTGAAATGCAATTGGAATTAGCCTTTGCATAAACACATGACAATCATGATTTTTCATGCTAAATAATTTGTACTTCCTCATGTTCACACACCTTACTAAGTTCGAAACAAAACCATCGAGAAATTTTAAACTTTTCAACCATTCACACAAAATTTCCTTTTGCTTTTTGTCTAATGTGTAAAATGCTTTTGGATATTTATCGATATAAAGACCTTTATCTAGCTTATTCCTTATACAAAAAAGTTTCAAATCAGCTTGTGATTTTGCATTGTTCTTTGTCCTCCCTTCAATGTTCATTATGGTGTTGAACAAATTGTCAAAAATATTTTTTTCAATATGCATCACATCTAGATTATGACATATCAAATTAGTATTCCATTATGGTGTTGAACAAATTGTCAAAAATTCACTTTTTTAGCTTTAAGTTCTGCAACTTTCAGCAACCCTAATTCATCAATCTCTTGTAATATCTCTTCACCAACTTTGTAAGGGAGAGGAGGTGTTAGTACCATCATATTCTTAATGAACTTTTGTTTGTTACGTCTAAATGGATCATCTGGTGGAAGAAATTTCCTATAGTTGGCAAATCAAGATGTTTTGGCCTCGTTAGGAAGATAAAACGTATCAGAATGATTGTCATAATAAGGACAAGCCAATTTTCTTGTTGTGCTCCATCTAGTTGCGCAAGGAAAGCACTAATAATCCACATCAAAGCTAACCTCAACAAAAAATTTTGTTTAAGAGACATACCATATATCTCCACACCAAAATCCCAAAGATGATGTAATTCAGATACTAATAGTTGTAAGAATACATCAATTTTATGCCTTGATGCCTAGGCCTTAGCACAATCATCGTTAAGAACATGTATGCCTCATTCATACACATCTATGAAAGCAAATTATAAGGAGTAAGTATGTTTGGTCATGATGAATGTTGTTAGTCGGATTGACCAAAAGGTTGGAGTTCATCTATCAACAATCCCAACCTAACATTTCAACTTTCAATTGCAAACTGAGAATGGATGTTATTGAAATGTTTCCATGCGAGTGCATCTGATGGATAGCTTATTATTCCATCTTTCTGTTTATGTTCATTATGTCATCTCATGTGAGATGCAGTAACATCAGAGACTTACAGTCTTTAAAGTCTTAAAGTTAGTGGGAAATAATACATTTGCTTCTAAGGTACAAATTTTTGTTTCATAGTATGCTTTCTAGGTTTGAACCAAAACTAACCACAAAATTTACATGATTGTAATTCACATCATCTCCCCAAAATAGCATACATCCCAATTTGCAACAATCAATTTTTTCAACTACCAAACCAAGACTCCTAATGAGTTTCTTCATATTGTAAAAATTATCAACTATTGTATGATCAAGAGGTAATGATTCATTATACCAACTAAGAAGTTTATCTAAACTTCAATCAGAAATATGCCTTTCAAACTTTTTGTTCAATATTTGAGCAATTGAAGATAATTGAGTCATCGTCTCACAATTTGGCCATATTTTTTAGGTCAACTAATTTCAGTAAGTTAAAATAAATTACATGTGGGTTTGCTTCTTCAAGATTTTCTATATTTTTCTGAAAGGTATGATCGGCTCCATCATAAACCATTTGGATGTAAGGATTTTCAGTTGCACCCACATAATTTGTTATAAATCCAGTCCCCTTTTCAAATCATCTGCATTTATTAACGAGTTTACTTCATTACCCCCTGAAATGCTACAAATTAATGGTTCCCTATGTTGTGTCCACTCAAAATAATTTGTAACAAACCATTTTCTTAATAAATGGAGATTCACTTCATCAATAGGAAGAACACGAATATGTTCACACTTTTTACATGGACATTTGATCTTTGGACCATCTATATATGCAGGTTGAGAATATGCATAATAAATAAAAGCTTCAACTCTCTCAACAAACTCAGAACTAATGAAATCATCAGGTGTTAATCGTCCATACATCTAAGATCTATCAACATTACTCATTTCTGCAAAACTATTATTTCAAAAAGTGACTGTAATAAGATATAATAATCATTACAGTAGTATCCAAATTAATCTTACAGAAGATTTGTAACACCCCACTCCCGCGTGACCCGAACCCGATATCGATGGTGATATCCGAGTCCGTGCCCCGCGAGGGTGGCGTGCTACAT
>JANKYE010000225.1:18304627-18319380 GCA_032467995.1 Erythroxylum dillonii
CCACATTATTCACAACAAAATTTCATTTAGGCCTAAATACCGGGAATGTCATGAATGCATGTACAATTATTTTTCATATGGAAAAATTTCACTATTCACAAATACCAGTATGCATGAAAATTTCTAATTAGTCCCAATCACTCTCATCCTTTGCCAAATTACTATTCTACTCTTCCCGTCGGGGGTGGGATGTTACAAGATTTAATATTTAATTTATGCATTATTAGTTCCTTCATTTCTCATAAGTTTTTACAAGTCTCTAACCATTTTTCCTCCAAATTGAGACCAACCTATCCTACCATGTAATTTCACAATTAGATAACTCAATCACAGCCAATTTCACCTCAGTAATTAGACAATCACCACATTCTAAGTCATAATAATCTTACAATCATAGAAGAATCTTTTTAGGAAACATAAGGCTTTCATCTTTATTATCCTTAATATATTTTAATGTCATATAGGCAACCTACAAATGAACTATACTTTGACTTATTGATATATTGACTTAATTGATGGACAACATATATGACTATCAGTCAAATAAAGTAATTTGCCAACCAATATCCTGTAAGAAGTGACATTAAGAAGGGAAAAAAACACCTACATATTATTTTTCTAACTTTATATTAAAATAAAAAGAGTGGAAATTGGTTTACAATAAATAAAATCGGTGGAAATTAAAAAAAAACACTTTGGTACGTGACATTGTTAGACCAGACAAATCGAGAAAGTAAGTTCTTGTTGTGACTCCTAGGCTCATGAAATTTTTCATCAATAAGCTTCATGGGAGTTGCATCATGAGTTTCCAGCCCATATACCATTATAGGGGTTTATTATGCAAAGAATTGTCTTGTCATTTACATGAATTTATTATGTTAATACTAAGTTTGATTTAATCACCTACAAGTTCATTTACAAAGTTTGATTTTAGATAATCACTATGGTACGTGACATTATTACACTAGATGAATCGAGAAAGTAAGTTTTCACTGTGACTTCTAGGCTCATGAAATTTTTCACTGATAAGCCTCATAGGAGTTACATCACGGGTTTTCAGCCTATATGCCATCCTAAGGGTTTATTATGCAAAGAATTATCTTAGCAATTACGTGTTTATATTAATATGAAGTTTGAATTAATCATCTACAAGTTTAAGTCTTTATGTTTCAATTTAAACAAATCCCAAACATAAATACTTAGACTATTAAAACCCAGCCTAAAATCTTGTCAATCATTGTTATAGGTGAAATTGCAAAGAGCAACACAAAATGGATCACTTTATACACATTACTTAGTTGAACGACTTACCTTAATTGACTGAACGACTTACCTTAATTGACGGACAATTGTAAACTACAAAGAAGACAATTGAGGTTGAACAATTATCGACACTCTTCATCACAGAACATGACCTGCAACAAAGACAGTAAACAAATATAAAAATTAAGGACCATACCATTGGAAAAGCTAATGTAATCACTAACCTATGAGATGTAGGTCAATGAATTACATGAAAAGGAGCTTACTTCAACAAGAAGAGGTGCGATTTTTAAAGTTGCTAAGAAGGAGGAAAATTATATATAAGACCTATATAAGTGAGAGTGACGAGGATGATATAAATATAATAACAAAGAAATTTAATACATTGTTGAAAATTACGAGAGAAAAGTAATTAAATAAGAAGAAGAAAGCATTTAAAGGCTTAATAAGATGACACTATTATTTCTTAAAGTCATGAAGCAAAAAATATTATGCAAAGTTTATGCTTTATATCCAATAATAATAAGCTACCATATTGTTAAATCTCTTGTGCTAAGAGTAATAATTATGATATTAATCTTTTATATAATGAGTTAGTTGAATACCTAGAGGTTATAAGCATAAAAATGAAGAAAATATCTTCCAAGTAAAAAGAAGCTCAAAAACTCTTTGATGCATATTGATTGAGATGAGCAATTGAAATGTTATATGTATGACCTTATATAATATCTAAGAGTATGGTTGCTAGCAATGAAAATGAGCATGTTTATTGGATGAGAATGAGGTATTGAAAAAGGAGAAATATTTTTAAAGCATCATTTTATAATTTCAGTTTACTAGGAGAAAAACTATAATGCAACTTGGGTCCCAAAAAACCTTAAATGGCAAACATGTAATTGATTACACTTATAAAAGTACATCATCTAAAGATAAGAAAATTTTTGTAATAAAAATAATGTGCATATTGTTGAGCCATTGCCAATGTCATCATATGAGCATATAGACTCCAATTATAGGCATAAAAACTTTAATGCTCCTGTATCATCTTCTATATCCAAAGCTAAAAAGTAATTCCATGTATATATGTATGGTTCATAACCTAAAACTGGAAGACATGGTTCCTATGGTAAAAATATGCAAAATTTTCATGTAAGGACACATCAAAAGAGCATGTAACATCTCTGCATTCATATAGGCTTCTTTGTCGTCAAATTTGTATGAAGAAAAACTTATAATTAGCATAACCTATCTGAACAATTCTTCATAAACTTCAATAGCCCCTATTTCATCTTATAATACTTTAAAAATAATCTTTAATTGGCAATTATAAATCTAGTTCAATCAAGATATATGTCTTTACATAATTCAACTAATAAAGCAACCTTTTTGTAAACTAATGAACCACTAAAAGAAACATTTCAGATCTGTCTTAAGCATATTAATTAACTTTTTTGTATGAAATATCAAAACATAGTTCTTTTCAGCACAATACAAAACATACATAATGAAGCACATCTAAAGGAAAAATAAAAACTTGGACAGCTTGGACGAAATTTGTAGTAATGTACAAAATCAACATATAATTAATCACTTTTCATTTCAACTCTTCATTTTATTGTGAATCAATCATTATGTTCAATTTTAAACCTCGACAAAAGTAATCCAAGTTATTAATAAGTTAAATTTACAAGTTTCACTTTAATCAACTATAAGACATATAGAAATGAACATCCACTTCATTATTAAAAGCATAACTCCAATTCACAACATAGGAATAATAATCCTATTTTGACTATGTTAAATATAACACTTGTAATCATGCCTCAAAGAAATAAAACATCAAACTAATATAATATTCAAAAATGAATAAGCATGTTTCAAATTTTAGTTTAGTCATGTAATAATTTAGTTTAGTCATCTCTTACTTCATTTTATTTCTTAAGCCTTATAACCTAGCTATCCTAAGGCACCATTCTTAGCATTTTTTCCTTTTCAAAGCCCTAATATTCATTCTACTTATTTTATTTTATTTTATCTTATTTTTAAGCTCTAAAATTCATTCTAAATATTTTATTTTTAAGCCCCGAGATCCACCCTTAAGTGTTTCATTTTTATTTCAAGTCCTATGATACACCTTCAAACATTTTCTCCATTTTAAAGCCCTAATAGTCATTATAGGGATTCCATTTCATTTTAGTTTAGTTTTAAGCCCTAGAAATTGCCCATAGGCATTTTGTTTTTCATTTCTAGTCTTATGGAACTACTATAGCCATTTTCTTTAGATTCCAATAGCTAATATTCATTCTAGGCATTCCATTTTTATTTTACTTTATTTTTTAGCCCTAAGATGTAACTTTGGCATTTCAATTTAATTTTAAGACCTAATATCTATTATAGGTATTGCATTTTTATTTTTAATCCCCAGCCTGTAGGTAAGACTACAATTAATGTGCAGTATAAACTAATTCTAAAGGTGCAAAAGACATGCCAAATTCGCATCTATCCCCGCCAATGTCATGCCATGAATGATTTGTCTCATTTAATTGCTTTTAGTTCTAAAACTAATCATATTTTACTTAATTCGCCATCATCATTATGACTTTTTTTCCTAATATATGTTTTGACCTCCTGCTATTGTTAACAATTAAGATTCGGGAAACCATATACTAGTTTAATTATATATTTTCACTAAACTAACAATTTTAAGTGTTACTACACTGCTTTTTGTTATAAAAGTATAAGCATTGTATCTGAATCCTATCCACACTGTATCTAAATCCATTTAACTTACCGTACTAAAACAAAACAAATTTATCCCTTTAAGCCTTTCATTGAACACTTTATATAGGCATAACAAATTCATCTCTAACTATTAACAAAACACTGGTACGTGGCATTCTTCACCAACAAGAACACATTCAGACGCATGATGAACCACTAACAACTAAAATAAACGCAGAAAACACAAAGGACATCAACCAAAACCGACCCAAACAAAAGCTTCCTTAATAACAACAAGCAGAAAAATAAAAAAACCAAGTGGAAAGGAGAAATAACTAACCATGATGGATGACTAACTAAAGACAGAGACGATGACAACAGTGTATAACTGGAGAATGACAGAAGACGACGATGACGAGGTTAGAGGGAAAAAATCACAGCATTTTCAGACACCTTCAACAGATAGGGAGAAGGGTTCGACACCCTTGCTTAAACGTGATAAGGAAACGACGTCGTTTGTCATTTGTGGTTGAACAAACGACATCGTTTTACTTCCAATTAAAGGAACAACCCGATATCGTTGAATTTGCCGACGGAACAAAGTTCCGTCGATATATTATCAACAAAATTCATTTCAATCGATAAATTTTGTAGGCATTTGTTGTCGAGAATCATTAGCGCCTATTTTTATAACGATTTTCACTAATCCATCGCTAATTTCCGTTGGCAAAGTTTCGTCTCCTTCTTTATCGATGGATTTTTTTCCGTCGCACATTACTTTTTTTCCCGACAACTTTACCTACGGAAAGTTGTTTCCGTCGCTAATTTACTACGAAGGTTTTTTCATCAGTAATTTACAATTTTCTTATAGTGGAAGAAGCTACTTGAAATAGAAACACTTACTAAAAACCTAAAAAAAAAATAGACAGACAGATAAAACAACTTCCATTTTACATGACAATATCAACTGCCAATTCATTTGTCTTTAAACTGCAACATTGTGGCATTTGCATTCGTAGACGTAGATGATACTTTTCTTTCTTAATTGTATCACACTAATATTTGTTCACATGCGGTCAATTTGGAAACAAATTGGATTTACTGTCATGTTTAAAAATCTTTAGTTCAATTGAATTATTGATAAATAAGAATCTGGGGTGGATAAAAAGGTATGTAAATTATCAAGTGTATAGGAGCTGTATAAAAATTAAAAATCTAAAATTCAATTCCAAACCCTCTGTTCTCATGCATGAGCCAAAGAATTGAAATTTATTTGTTCCAACACACCTTGCATGTAATACATCTAATTTCTTGATCCAGTGGCATTTGAAATTACCAACCTCTTGTTGAGCATTTATTATAGTTTATTTTGTCTCAGTGGGGGCATTGGACACACCGTGGATCCTCTTAACATGAAAATGAAACAAAAGAAAAAAGATGCAAGTTTCTACTTTCTACTTGTAGTTGAGTACGTACAATAAATTTGGTAGAGGCAGAGGCAGAGGCAGTTATTTTAATTTTCTTTTTATGTTACAAAACACGTACATTGTGTGCTTCATGCCTTTGTCTTTTGAGTAATAGTTAAAGGACTCGCAAAAATTTGGGATCCCGATTAACGAAACCACCTTCTTCCATTACTAGTGGACTTCAGCTTGAGGACCAGTTGCTCGCGTTCAGCTTCAACTTCTGCGTATTTAAGGCTCATGTGGAAATAGCGCTCACGAATATCCTTCAACTCTAGCTGAAGTGATGATATGTCGCCGTGATAACCATCTCTTTGCAATCCATCTTCGGTCGACAACACTTTGAGATCAGTTGACTGACTGCCTCCCTCAGACAACAAACTGAAACATACCATTTTAGCATTACTAACACCTTTCCACGTACTAGTTATACTGATGCTTATGTTAGATAAGTAAAAAGCGGTTTTAGGAAACCAACACACATGAAAAGTATTGGATGAGGTATTTATACAAGAAATCGTGGTGAAAAATGTTTAAACTGTTTTAGTGAAGAAACAGATATCTATTGGTCACAGAAACAATGTACTTGTACCCACCTTTTAAGCTGAGTTTTATACAGATCATTTGCCTCCAATGCCTCAGCAAGTTCAATTTCAAGTTGCTGGATCTTTGACAAGGGCTCGGTTCCGCTAGCTAGCGAGCTCCCAGTACAATGATTAGATCTGGAATCAACCTGAAACACACAAAAATAAAAAGCAGAATAAATCCCACTTACCGCTGTTGTTATGTACCAGAAAAAGAACCATTTCCGAAAATGTTACTTGATTTCATCTTCTTTTTTGTTTGAAACTTAATCTCCCCATCATTAATTAGTGAAGACAAGAAAACAAGTTATTGAAGTAAATGCAGACTACGCTAATACTCTGGTTTAAATTGCAAGATAGAACAGTGGATATTGACCTGATTTGAATCACCGGAGGTAGGCGTACTCGTGGAATTAGTTTCAAAGCAAATAGAAAGGCTTGAAACAGTGGTCCTATTCTGATCTTGTTTGACTTCTTTCCTATCGGTTGGTTCCTCCGCAAAAGCTTGAGCTCTCTTCCGACTCTCTTGCTTCTCCTCCTCCAGGTGTCTTATCCTCCTTTGGAGTTCATTATTTGCTCTTTTGACACGTGCAAGCTCATTTTTCAGTTCAGCATCTGCAGCACCTAATGCTTCTCTTGCAGTTAGATCTCCTTCCAGCCGCAAAACCTTTTCCTCAAGCACAACTTTACTACGTTTGCAGTCCTCTAACTCAGACAAAGCCTTCTGCATGTCGATAAGCTTCAGTTCTAACTGAAATTTCTGAGTTTTTTGGGCTTCATAGTCTCCTGATAAACTCTGGAGTGAACCTTCAAGTTTTTTATTTTCAAATTTGGCCTCACTAAGTGATACCTTGAGAGCCAAAATTTCATCTTGAAGAACCACTGTTTTCTCCAACTGCAGCTTAAGGTTGGATATTTCGTCTGTTAGTTTTAGCCTCTGATATTCAGAAGTTTTAAGTTTTAATTTGAGCACCCTAACGATGCCTTTATATTTCTCCTCGCTGGATTTCACATCTTCCAACAATTCCAATAGCTTTTCATGGTCAGCCATGAGAACTTCTTGGTTTTGTTTGGAAACTGCCAGCTCATCTCCAAGTGCTTTCAGCTTTGCTTCTGATTCGATTTGGATGGTACTGAAGTTGATCTCAGATACCTTCAGTTTTCCTCGGACTTCATGCAGCGAAGCTTCAAGCAAAGCTTTTTCTGCACATAAACTGGACATTTCTAGTACAGCATCTGAAGTTGTTCTTCTCTCTTCATCATGGCTGGCAGAGATCTGTTCAGTGAGATCTGCAATCTGTCTTTGAAGTTTCTCAACTTCAACCGTCTTCTCCAAGTACATCTGATTCAATAGGTTCTCCTCTGTAACCATTTTCTCCTTGTATCGCCTGTTCTCATCAAGAAGTGTGTCTAATTCTATGTTAAGGGCTTTCTCTTTTGATGCAACTTCTTCCAGCATTGTGGTGTATTTTTCTTCTAGAGCTTCAACTCCCTTAACCATGTTAGAAAAGACCTTCTCTGATTCTTTCAGTTCGGCTTCCAAGACAGTGCAATGTTCATATAGCTCAACATTTTGATTTTTGAACTCTATGTTTGACTTTTGAAGCAAACTACACTCTTCAATTAAACTTGCAGCTGTAGATTGTAATTTGGCATTTGCGATCTTCAGATACTCGCACTCTTCTTGAGCTTCTAGCCATCGCATTTGCATCTCCTGCAACTTGTACTTCATATCAGCCTTCTGAGCCTCCAACTCACCCTCCAGTCTCATTACGTCCTCCTTGAAACTTGCAACACAAGATTCTGAATTCTCTAAGTCCAAACGGTTTGACTCCTTCACATCAGTTAAATATCTTAATTGTGATTCCAAGCCACATATTCGCTCCGCCAACTGTACATTTTCCTTCTCTAGTTCAGAGAGGTGATTCTCAACCTCCTTTTCACTATGTTCCAACTCTGACGACTTCCTTATAAGATTATTTTTGGATGAAACATGGGAATCCAAGCTGCTATTGAGTACCATCATTTCACTGTGAAAATCATCCAAGCATTTAAAGGCCATTTTGCTTTCTATTGCCATGGCCTCCATCTTTTCCTCCAACTTCATCTCATTCTGAAGACTGGAAACATGAGTCTTCAACTTCCTATGGCAATCCTCCTCTTCTTCCTTCAAAAGAATATCAGATCTAAGCTTGTCTGTCTCGTAAATAATTTCCACTGGCTCGTGACCGAAACATGAAGCTTCAGGTTTTGATTCTGTTTGCTGATTTTCTAATTCAGGATAAGAAGTGCTGAGAGGTTTCTCCTTTAAATCATAATCCTCAAGTTTCCTGAGGTTAGTTTCGGTCTTTGACACTACTTCCCTGATTTCTGCACTTTGATCGAGCTCATCAGCGGATGCAGTATTTTTCACTTCAAGCAAATCCTTTAGTTGAAGAACGCTGTCCAAAATGGCCTCACCTTGCTCTCTCTGACCAAGCAAAGCAATCTGTGACTTGCTTAAACTATACTTATTTTCAGCATCTGTAGGCAAACAACCACTGTATTGTTGCATCTTTACACAGGCTATGCATAACTGTATCTGCTCATCTAAATTCGACAACAGTTCAGTCATCCCAACAAATGAATTTGATTCAGAAATTTTGGATTTGCTGCAGGTTCCTTCATGGTCGTTGTCAGTCTTAGTTTCCTTTACTTGGAAGCGTTCTATTTGCTTCAGTGCAATCTCCATTTCTGGTTGCTTTGTTAGGATGCGATATTGACAAAGTTCACTGTCAAGGTAACTTGCTTCTTCCTTGGATACCTGCAACTGAAGCTCCAGATCAGTACACCTTTTCTCCAGATCAATGCATTTAATCTGCAAATGATCAGCAGAAAGATCCTCAATCAGGATTTTCTTTTGGTTCAGATCATTTTCAAGCATGCATATTTGGGATGTCAGTTTGCTCACTTCAGATTCAGCAGTAGAAAGAGAACCAATCCTCCGAATCTCATTGATTGACGATTCAGAAGAGTTACATGATGGAAGATTCAACGTTGATTCTTTGAGCTTAAAAAGAAGCTGCAGATTCTCTTCTGTTAGCTCGTTGCATTCTCTTTCAAGCTCCTCTATCTTCTGCTTCAAGACTTCAATCTCTTTAATTGGATTACAAGCTCCACTTTCTACAGAGGCATTAAGACCTGCGGATAATTTTGCTTCCAAATTGATAATTTCTTCTTCTTTTGCTATTAACTTATTTTTCCATTCTGATTCCAACTTCATTAGAATCTGAGCTTTCAAGTTTCGATCAAATTCCAACTCAAAAATTTTGTCCTGAAGAGATTTTTCCAGAAACTTCATCCCATACTCAGAATCATTTTGTAATTCTTCTAATTGCGTCTCCTCTTGTTCAAAGTATAAGGATGATTCTTTTTCTAGATTCTCAACAGGGGTATTCTCTATGTTTGGATCAAAAGTGGCACTTGTGAGATTATCTCTGAATACTTCCTTGTTTACTATTGTCTCCTCATTATTTTCAATTCGATGGCCTTTATTTCCAGCATCTTCATATTTGGAATGCATGTTTAATAAATCAGCAATTTCCTTTTTCTGTTTCTCTATGGTATCTTCAAGTTCTTGAAGGATGGAAACAAGTTCAATGTTTGACTCCTGGGTTCTCTGAAGCTGTAAATCCAAGTTTGCGTTGCACTCTTTCTGAAACTTTAATTCACATTCCATTTCCTTTAGAAGATTATCCATTTCTTTCTCTTGGACCTTCTTATCGTCTGTGGCTGATCGCTTCCCTGCTACACCCTCCAACAAGACATTCAGTCGCTTATTTTCTAGCTTCAGGTGATCACATTCTAAGCATGACTCTGAAAGCTTCATTTCAAGACTTGTCTGACGCTCTGATTGGTCTGATAAATCCTTCTTCAACCTTTCCAGATCAATCATTAGCTTTTGAGCATTTTGTTCCCACATACTAGCTTCTGCCCGTAGCTCCTCTATTGTAACTTCTGCTGCTTCCAAATCTTTATATGAATTAGAATTCTGCAAGGGTGATGAAGCAACAGTACGTGATACCCAATTGATGTCATCTTTCTGATTCCGAAGATTGCTTCGAGCGATCGAAAATTTTGAATTAAAAGATGAGAGATTTGACCTAGAAGAGCCATCGAAAGAATAAGATCCTGCAACATTACTATCTTGGGAGTTGGAGCCAGTTGAATCTTGTCTTGCAATATGAGTCTTAGCAATGATGTTGAAGTCATTACGCGGGGAACAGGTTTCTCTGCTCAAAGAACCATCCGTCGAGTCAAAGCTAAAAGGGGATGCTGATACAAACAAGTCCTGTATCAAGAAGTAAGTTCTTTGTTAACTGCATTAAGGAACATAGAACAATAAAAGTGTAGAAATTTTAAGTGCTACCAACTAGATAAAGAAATATCTCATCTTAATTCGAACGTATAGTGTCCAATAGCACCGTTTAGTGTTTATAAAATGAAATCACAAATATCTTAAATGGAACTATAATGTGGAGTGACATAAAGACATCTTATTACTAGGCAGAACCTTCTGATGCAAATGGAGTTCATATGACTGAAATCAAAAGATAACTTGTAAAAAACTCGTTTCTACATGGGCAAACCCTTGTAAATCTCTTATAAGAGAGGTACAATGGTAGCTGGTTACTAAGCAGACCTCTGATGCAAATGGAGTTCATATGACAGAAATCCAAACATAAATCATAAAATTTTGATTTCAATTTAAACATACCCTTTGTAGGTCTCCTGTAAAAGATGTACTATGGAGAGGGTTACTAGATGAGGATCCAAAGCTTCTTTTGGATGAACTATTAGAAGCTTCAGATTTACTTTCTGTCTCACCATCCCCAATGTTTAGATCCTCAATACTGGAAGCTTTGTCTTCAGACTGTTCCTCCCTTCAAAATATATTCCAAAAGCTCTAAGAACACAAAATGAAATAGTTCCACAACAGTTTAAGGTCTTGCATTAAATTGCAAACCTGAGTTCTGCTTCAGTTGTTGGGCAATCATCTGTTGGTGATAGGCACTGAATTTTAAGCTGAAAAACAGAGGTATAGTTAAGATGTTTTATGCCAAAGCAGGTTTGACAAGGAATAACGTTTAACTCATTGGGAGTCCGTGGTCACTATAATAGCTACACACTTGAACAGGTGGAAATTGTGTTGGATTATAGAAATGACTACATTCTTACTTTTAAGATGGTCCCATGAGAACACTTCTTCAATGGCAATGAAACAGGAAGAGCAGTTTTTGATGCCTTGTAGCTTGCTAAATTGACTATAGCTTCTCCAAGGGCACCAGATTTAGCTGATCCCTACATCAATAATATCATTCCAAGTTAATTAGATCTGAAAGAACAACAATTAAACGAATAGGCGATCTATACCATGGCAACAACAAGCTTTTGGAGGTGTTCTTCATTCTCTTTGGAAGCATCATGTTGGGGCATCCATATAGACTCCGACAAAGTTTCAGTCCATCGACAACTTCCATTCTTCACTGCCGCTTTCCCCGACTTGACGAGGGCCTTCCCGGTTTCCACAGAAATTATAGATACAAAGAGCTTGTCCCATCCTTTCGGTACCTGCAGTTACCAAAGCTCCACCTCTTAATATCTAATTACATTTCTCGTCGCAAAAATCTAGTGAAAACGTTTATAAAAAGCTCCACCTCTTCCCATTTAACATTTATAAAATAAATATGTCAAATAACAGCTCTACTACCGCAAAATTTCGGATCGAATCATGAAGAGTTCGAAAGGAACCAATAATCCAACGCGGTTTATCATCACTTCACTTGTCTCCAAAGCGAAAAGCAAGGAAAGATGAAAATGTAGCATCGTAATACACGTACATAATCACATTACAATTCGACTAAACAGAAGGAGCAAGCAAAAAAGAAAAGTCGGCAGAAATACAGAACAATATAATACTGCAAGACAAATTTCAACAGCAGATTCAGAAGCGTTACAGTGAATTCAAGAAATCGAATATGAAGAATTTATAATAATCAAAATGTCTACAACCTATACAGACATAATAAGTACATGTGTGGAGGCATGCTTGTCGAGGAAGGTGAGACCTGAAGAGCTTGCAAGTTAGAGAAATGGAAATCAAATTTCTCTCCGGGCTTTGTTTTGTGCTTGCTCAACCTGAACATTTCTTCTTCTTCTTCTTCTTCTTCTATATCAATTCTTTGTGTTCTTTCAGTTTCGTTTCGATCCACACTTCATTGGTTGGTGTTTGGCATAGCAGACAAGAGAGAGAGAGTGAGAATAGTAGCGTTCGTTTGTTTGCAGGGGCAGCGGTTTCATTTATTTGTTTGAATTTGTCGTTTGTATCCCTGATTTTCGTGGTATTTATTCTTCTCCCCCGTTCTTTTAAATTATTTCTCCTATACTCCCGCCGTTTTACCTAAGATAGTTTATAAATCCCAGCTCAGCTGACCTCACCTCACTGACTCGCTATGACCTTTTCCTGTGGATTTTCCGATAATTATACTCCGTGAGACATATTTACTGACACGTAAAAGTCAGACAAGAAAACTCCGTTGAACTCTAGAGATTCCGTCTCCTCCTATTTACTTCTCTTTAATGGTATCATTCGGTAGCATTTCCTTTTCTTTTCTTCCCTCTTTACTTTCCTACAAAGTCATTGCCAAAGATACTTGTCATGTTGTTTAATGGAACATTTGTCCAAGGCATTGGATCCAAAAATCTATCAACCAATGAAATGAACCCGTTGTAGCTTATCCAAACCAAAGCCCCTAATCCCTAGTTCCTACTAAATTTGGTCTAGTGAATTATTTTTTCTCGTGTTTTTTTAACAAAGAGAATACCTAAATCACGCAGTGAAGATTCCTTATCTGTTCTATTTCACATGAAAGAATTCTCTTTATCCTTTCACGTGTTTATATTCACTTGCTTTGTATACATAAATCTGTTCTCTGCTCCCACAAACTAGTATAGGGTAATTCTTCTTTTTGGCAAATCTCTGTCATCCAAACGTAATCTCCAGTCCAAACGGTCACAAGATCGCACATGGATGACTTGGTAAACTATCATAAAGTAGGCCTCTTGTTTCAAAAATTTTTAAAAACACACACGTAAGTTACAGAGCTATATTATATATTTCAACTTATTTTTGTTTTACAACATCACAGATATGTATGCAACCTCAGGCAGGCTCCAAAGTGTTATGACCTGAAAACATATAATCTGTATGATCTTATGCAATATTAATAAACTGAAAGTAGAAGAGCATATGTGACCGTTTAGATCTCCAACGTATGGCAGTATAAAAATCCGGCAGCTTTTCAGCGTGGACTTAGCGAGAACTCGCCAACTTGGTTGCCCGTTTGTTCAATTAGATAACCATTTAAAAGTTCAAACATACTATTTAATTTTTTTTTTTAAAGAAAACTCCTCCAGCTTTTAGAATTTATATTTTACGTTGTTACTTAAAATTTTTTTATCTTATCTCTCAATTATTCCCTTTTAACGTGTATTCATTCACTTGTTGGTATTGTAACATGAGTTGTTTCTGTCTGTCTGGTTATTCATATTTGGGCATAATTTTTATCTCTTTAATTCTCTATCTGTACGCATAATAATTTATTTAAAAATATTTAAAAAATCATTAACGTTTATATTTTAAAACTCTATAATGACATTTAGACCTGTTCATACATCTCTAGTAGCATTATTTCAAAATGATGCAATTTTCTTTTATCTGTTTTGATGGTGGTTGAAGTAAATTTTGATACTCAAAGTTGGCAATTCATGTCAGATCAGCTTTCTCCTAATCTACCAAGTTGGCAGTAACTTCCGTTATCATTCAAAAGGATGTGACGCCACGTGCTTGGCTTCTTTTCAGATTCTAAGACTTAATATTCAGCCTTTCACCTGTCAAAATAATGGACAAAGGACATGATTTTGCTTCTGCTTGTCGTCAATATAAATCCCAAATATGTGTGACCGTCCAGCAGTTGTCGAGGGGTAGGAGGTGCTAATCGTCTAGTCAGACTTTTGTTGCTTACCAACTTTTGATAGCCTTACTCCTCCTACATGCCTTCTGAAAATAAACTACTACAATTTGTTTCACTTGCACTTTTTAACGTTATGTTGTATTGTTGTCTTTTTTTTTTTTTTTTCCAGTTTGTGCCCAGTCTTAACTTGAAACGGCAGTAAAACTAGGCAACAGTTCTTCTGTTCCCTCCTGTTCCCCTTGTTCCAAAGCTTTCTTGACCTTTTCTTTTATTTTTATTTATTACGATAAAAGGATGAAAACACTTTACAAACAGAGGGAATAGAGACTATGGAAACAGAAGTCTAGGTGGTAAAACTACTAGTCTACAAATTCGGGCACAAGTTTAGTTCATATACGATCCAACTCTTATCCTGCGTTTGGTTAGCGTCCTCAAGGATGAGAACGAATGACAAGAACGTAAAAGTTCTATCCTCTGTCTTATATGCTGGCTATCCTCATCATTTTTGTTCCGTCTTCAGAAGATAAGGATAGAAATTTTTGTTCATCTCAAAACTGAGGTACGGAAATTTTTGTCCTATGGACAAGAATTGCAAATATAAAAAATAGTCTCTTATCTTTCCAAACCTAACATCCATAATAATATTAATTAATAATATTAATTAATATTTATTAATAATATTAATTAATAATATTATTAATTAATATTAA
>JANKYE010000225.1:18332867-18351541 GCA_032467995.1 Erythroxylum dillonii
AAGAAATTCAGCTTTTGCTCTTTGGGAAAGTTAAGAAACGATTCTGTCCTTTTTCTTGTTGAAAAAAGAACACCTGTGTAAACATCGTAGTATCAGGGACTAGATCTTCTGTACCCTTACTCTGTACCTATTATGTGCTCATTATATCTGAATCATCTATTTTTGTGGGTCCCACATAAATGAATGGTTCAAATACAATAGGTATAGAATAAGGGATACAGAGGATTTGAGGGCGTAGTATCATGTACCAAAAGAGATTGAAGCAGCACGCAGATTAACTGGTGAAATGTACATGTTATCAAGACTGTTGTCATACCACTCAAATGCAAATCTTCATTGCCTTCATCAGGTACTTGGAATCTTCGATGCCCGGATGAGGTGGCAGCCATGGGCAGACATGGATGAAAAGAGAAGCCATTAATAGTATCTGTCTTGCATAGAGATGGGATAAAACCAATGATTAGCATAATAACTTATCTTAAATTCTTGAAGAGATATTTCAATTGGCAAGACATGACACATCAATACCTGCTGCAGCCTGAAAGCCAGAAGTCCATTGCCCAGTTTGTAAATCATATAGATGAACCCATCCATCCTATAAGCAAAAATAAAAGCAATCAATGATTTAAGGACAGGCTGTCCACAGAATCGGTTCCTTTTATTCAACAACTAAGAAAATTATCAAACAAGATCCAACAATACCTGGCCGCCAGTGCCCAGATGTCGGCCAAGTGGTTCAATATCAAACATGATCCGCTGGTTGGTTTGCTCAGAGGACCTGTAAAACCTGATCACACAGTTTACAAGTTAAATAGAAGATAAATGAATGGAGTAACTTTTACCACATGATTCTAATTAACAAACATAAGGGGAAAAAAATCATATGCATCAGTTAAACATAAGGTAACATTAAACTATAGAGAAGTAAGCTGATTTTTCATTTAACTTATTCAATCAACAGGAAGGAAATTAAAGGAGGGCCCATATAGTACTCACTTGTACACAACTTCAACAGTTTGTCGTACATCCCAACAAAGTATATATGGGTCCTACACAGAACATAAGAGTGCTGTTATTGAATTATTTTCCGTATACTAATTATGAAAATAAGAAACTTCATTTAAGAGGTAGCACGGTGATGTCCATTTTCAGAAGTCCATAACTTAGCTGCATGTATGTGTGAAAGCTCACTGTAATGCATAATGTGGAGAAAGCATGTACAGTTAAAGGAGAATGACAGAGAGCATAGGCTGCCCGCGTACTTAGTGTTAGGTGTATGTAAGTACTATATTTTGCTGGGTCAAGCATCACATTAGTAACAAGTGATGCTGTACCAAAATGCCAAGTAGAGCAGCATTGCTGCATGTCTTATAAACAATAGCATATGAAATAATAATCAATAGCAGACTAGGAAAGTAATGAGCAACTATTCATAATGATTTACCTTCCGACCTCCGGTGTAAAGATAGTTTCCATCTTTTGAGAATTGGACCTGAAAGTAAAAAACAACTTACTTCTGTCCATTGACACATATGCCTATATTCAGTTAATAACAAATTAAGCTCCCTTACATGTGTAATCCCACCTTCTTGGCCATGTAGAACGTACAAGAGTTCCATGTTATCTTCCCTATATATGGCTGTGTTCCGGCTGTATGACCCAGTAGCTAACAATCCATTATGACTTGGAGAAAAGGCAATAGCAGATATTATGCCTGGAGATGCCAAAAGATTAGAGAATATCATTCATCAACTCATTCACTCTTTGTGAGATGTTCAGGGATTAACGTGCTAAGAACCTGCTTGTCCCTCTTTTTTGCCTTGAAATGTGGAGTACTGTTCAAAATCTCTACCAGGGCGATGTACATCAAATACTCTAATCAATTTATTGTACCCACCAAATATCCTAGCAAAAAGAATTAAAAAAGCTAAGGTGAGGTTGAAACCTTGCCTTATTTAGGACAGCAAATGAATTTAACACCAGATACAAACTTTATTTGAGAAGGTAATCAGTGCAAGTCTGCAGAAAAACTGAAATAGTATGCAACTGTTCACACAACCTATATAGAAGAAAAAAAAAGACCTATCCAAGCATAGGAGATACTTGATACTATAATTTGGAAAGCAAAATTCAGCAGGACTACAAACATTCAGAAGAATCATGTTCTTACTTAGTCCCAGCAGGATTGAATGCAATTGAGAAGGCAGCAGTAATTTCGTCCACAGAATCATAAGCTCGGTATGTACATCGCAGCTGTAATAATTTATATCCACTATCAGTGAACATATATTCAAAATGTAATAAAGGTCAACAAGAAAATAACCTCTCTTTACATGAGTTGTTAGAAGCGCCTAAAAGAATTGCAGTCTTTTCAACCAACCAAAAGCTGAATGAACAAAACCCACATAATAGCTGGCCATTTTATAGCTAGGAATCTTAAGCCACAGACAATGTGTAAACCGTAGGCATGCATACCATGCACACTTAATGTGGATAGGATAAAGAAATGAGGCAATACCAAGCCTGAAGTAGCATCCCAAAGATGAATTGGATGGTCACGGGAGGTACTAGCAAACACACAACTTACAGGATCTGCAAAGCCCACGTACTTCAATATAAAATATCTACCTCATGCTATAACCATCCATATTTAAGCATGTGAAATTAACCAAAATGTCAATAAGGGTTGTGGAAAAACCTGAAGCAGTCATATACGGGTACCAACAGAAATCATATACAGACTCCCCCTCATTCACAATTAGGCACTCAGCAGAAGATTCTGCAGTCAAAGATTATTATGACAACAGACATAGTAAAACAATGCTCTTTCCCCTCATAATTTCAGTTATCACAATGAAATTAACAAACAGATTGCAGCTCACATCAAAAGAAAGAAAAAGAATTTATGAAAGAAGGGACGAGTTTGCTTTTTATAGACATCAAGCTACACAAAATAGATTCAAGAAAGCACATGACAGAAGGTCATGCTTTGTAGTAGCCTAAAGCTCCAAACTTACCCTCTTCCGCTGATACAGAACATGCATTAACACCACTGCCAATGCTATCATCTGGGCTAATCCATAATAATGACCCAAGTCAGTATCTAATCCCAAACAAAGAAATAAGAAGGAACAGAAAAACATAAACTATTGCTAATCATAAACCAGTAAGCCTCTAACTACTATAATTTTTCCACTTACAGCGAAAAGACCCGAAAGGAATTATCCTCGGAGCTTGTCAAAAAACAAGATCCATCAGGAGACCTAAAAGCGAGAATCGACATTTTTCATGAACAAATGCATGTAGAAAAGGAAACGAAAGAAGAGAATGAGGATAAAGAGAGACTAGAAATAAGTACCATTTAAGAGCTTTGAGGAAATTATTGGGGATTGAAGCAGTCCTGAATTGTTTATAAAAATGGCGGGTTCTATAGGGAGGCAAGTCAAACCTAATCACAGGCCACGAATAGTCTTGTTCCGTGGATTGGGTGGCTTCTTCTGTGGCTTGTTCTGTGGCGGGTGCGCTTTCTTCTTCGCCCATTGGTTTCGAAAAGTAGTATTGAGAGGTTTTAGTGGGGTTTTCGACGAACAAAGAAGCTGCTGGAGCTTGGAGGACTACAGGTACAGGCACTTTTTTATCGCAAGTGAAAAATCAAAAATAGGATGAACAATACCCAAAAAATTCGTTTTAAATAATAATAAATTTCAAATTTAAATCAATAACTTCATTTATTAAAATTAATATACAAAAATTTATTTTTAGATATAATTTTTATTATTCTAAAATATTTTTATATTTAAAATATTTAAACATAAAATATATTAATGTATTCTTTAAATTTTTTTTCTAATTTACAATTTTAATGATATATTTCTATTTTTCAAATATATGTATATTTCTCTATACAATCATTTTTTTAAAGGAAAAGAACATGTCATTAATCAAATGAAGAATTGGATGATAACATCCCGAACAACCTCCCAAGAAACAAAAGGGGAGTATCTAATGGATGCTCTAGCCAATTGATAAGCACCATTCAAGTTTCTGCGAATCCACCGAACTTGTATATCCGGTCTAGATTCAAGAATAAGCAAACAGTCTTTAACAATCAAATCTAGCTCAGAAATGTCAAGAGAATGAGAGGACAAAGCAAGAAATAAATGTTGGCAATCTGTAAAAATAAAGCCGTCATCATGAAAGTGAGACTTTGCATGTAATAACGCCTCACGTAAAGCAATTGCCTCCGCTATTGCAGCACTTTTAACACTTCCTTGGTAACCAGATATAGCTTTGATAAAATCCACCTTTTGGATCTTCAAAAACCCAACACAAAACCTGTGACATCTCCTTACTGAAATGTTGCGGCATCAACAAATGCCTGCCAATGAGAATTGTCCAAATTAATGATGTCATTTTCAGCACCCTGTTGTCCGCCAATCTGATACACAGACGCAGAAGCAAGCTTCAACACACTCCATTCCCGCCAGCTCTGCAGATGGGCAGTCGTCGCTTGAACCAACTACTACATTGTCGTTGTTTTTGAGGACCAGCACAAGTCGTTTATGCTCCGCCAAATGTACCAACAAATCATAGCAAAATAGACAGCTTTCTCTTTGCCCAAGGATAAACAAACCTGCAAAAATACATCAACAAAAGAAGAGTTCAAAGGTGGCCCCTCCAAACCAGCAACTCTCCAAACTTCCATTGTATAAAGACAATATAGGAATAAATGATCCACAGTTTCTTGCAAAGGGCAAAATAAGCAATTCTCATTAACTCCATCATTCTGACTTCGCAAATTCATCCTCATTGATATCACATTTTCGGTCGTTTTCCACGTGAAATCACGAACCTTAAGGGGAACGTCAAGCTTCCATATTTTGCACCATACTTCTCGATTTGGGCTCGAGTTATTAACCATGGATGAACCCCTGCTAACATGATAGCCGGATTTAACTGTATAATTACCCTTCTTCTTAAAATGACATAGCATTGAATCATCCACACTATGGACACTGAGTAGTGTAGTGATAATAGCATGAACATCACTAGAAGAAAAGTATTCCATAAGTAACCCAATATTCCACCTTTTACCACCATTTCCTAGGAAGTCACAAACTCTCCAAGATCTATTCACAAACATTTGCCCATCTTCTGCAACAAAACTGCCCTGCTTAGGAATCCATGGATCCAAACCTGCAAGAATACTCCTACCATTGCCTACTCTCCATCGAGACCCCAAACACAACAAATCAATCGAGATATGGATACTAGACTAAATAAAGCTCGGATTATTGCCTTTCCGTGCTTTTAGAAAATCCCCTAAAGGGAAATATTTAGCTTTAAACATCCTGTAAAACAAAGTATCCTGTTGAGTTAGGAGGCGCCGCCCTTGTTTACCCAACATAGCCAAATTGAAATGTTGCAATTCTCGAAAACCCATCCCACCTTCACACTTTAGAACACTCATACAATCCCAAGCAATCCAATTGATACCCTTAGTGACTTCTTTCTTATCGTTCCACCAGAAACGATTCATAATAACTTGTAGTTCTTGACACAGAGAAAGCGGTAATAAAAACACGAACATGCAATAGGAAGGAATGGCCTGGGCTACAAATTTAAGAAGGACCTCCCTACCAGCTCTAGATAAGAATCGGTTATTCCATGAATTAATGCTTTTCCACAGCTTATCTTTAATGTAACTGAAAATCTGCTTTTTATTACGACCGATAAGCGATGGGAGCCCTAAATACTTACCACCCTCCAATGGACTATGAACTCCAAGATTACTTGAAATGGCAGCTTTGATATCCTCCTTCACACACGAGCTAAAAATTATTCCTGATTTATGCAAGTTTACAGATTGCCCAGAAGCTTTTCATAATCAAAAAGAATATTACGGACCACCGTCGCTTCATTAGAATTGGCATTAAAAAAGAAAATAGAGTCGTCCGCGAATAGTAAGTGAGATACTCTTGGTCACCCTCTGCCAACCCAACAACCATGTAACACTCCTTTAGATTCTACCTCCCTAAACAACGCAGTAAGGCCTTCGGCACATATAAGAAACAAGTAAGGAGAAATAGGATCTCCTTGACGAAGAACTCGACTCGTTGTAATAGGCCTGACAAGATTACCATTAAGATTCACCATATAGCTCACTTCATAAAAGCACATAATCATCCAATTAACCCATACAGGAGGAAAACCTAAAGACGTAAGCATGGCCTTCAAGTAAGCCCAATTAACCCGATCATAAGCCTTGCTGATGTCAATTTTTAGTGCACAATAACCTAAAGCCCCATATCTCCTATTCTTCAAGCTATGTAAAGTCTCAAAAGCCACACATACATTATTCGTAATTAACCGATTAGGCACAAACGCAGATTGCGTATCAGAAATAACATGCAACAGAATCTGTTTAAGTCTATTTGCTAAGACTTTTGACACAATCTTATAAGTCACATTACAGAGAGCTATGGGTCGAAAATCTTTAATATCATTAGGAGCAACAAATTTTGGAATCAAAGTAACAGTAGTAATAGTAAGTGATCTTGGAAAGGTACCTTGGGATAGCCAGAACACCCCACTTTTGAAACTATTGTCTCCCAAGATATGCCAATATTTTTACAAGAAAGCCGGATTTAAGCCATCTAGGCTCGGGGCCTTATTAGGATGCATGCTGAACAATGCAGACTTGAACTCTTCTTTCTGAAACGACTTTAATAAAAATTGTGAATCTTCCTCTATCACAATCTCTGTAATTCTAGAAAAATCAGCTTCTGTCTCTTCTAAAAATAGCTTCTAAAAGTAGCTCTGAGCAATAGATCCCATCTCTGCAAGTTCAGAAACAACTACCCCCTCTTCATTACGCAAGCCTTTAACACGATTATGAGCTCTTCTCCCTTTAATATGTTTATGAAAAAATTTCGTTTTCTGGTCACCATCCTTGTACCAGAATAATTTCGCTTACTGCTTCCTGCAAGTGTCTTCTACCAAAAGAATTCGATTCCACTCATCCTTTAGTCTCATGGAATTCGAATTATCACATAGCTCCTTCGCCAAATCCGGCTGCCTACTCACAATGTTTCTGCATTTCTAGAATTCTCTGTTTCTATTTCTACCCCAACTCCGTACCTCATCAATTAATTGGTCTCGTTGCTCCATAAAATCAACAACACCCTATGATTCCCAACAAGTCTTCACCGTAGCTTCCAGTTTACCTTCTATTAACCAAGAGTTATCAATTCTAAAAGGGTGATCCACTAGCTCACGTTCATTCGAACAGAGCTCAAATGTAATTGTATAATGATCATAAATTGGCAGCACCATAGAGGAAGAAAAAGCATTCAGAAAAAGGGAACTCCAAGAAAAATTGGACATAGCACGGTCCAATTTTTCTTTGAGGCGATCACCGTTACAGTTAGTTCCTTCCCAAGTGAAAAGAAAACCAGTAGAATTTAGATCAAACAAACCAGCATTAGAAAGAGCTTCTCTAAATCCATTAATAAGATAATCTGCTCTTGGAGGACCTCCCTGCTTCTCACTATTAGTGGCAATATCATTAAAATCTCCTGTGCACAACCAAGGAAGGTTGTCATGAGCAGCAAGAGCACTAAGTAAATTCCACGAAGACCGTCTCCTATGAATTTCAGGAAACCCATAAAAACCAGTGTATCTCCAAACCTTACCTTTAAACACAATCCAACAGTCAATGTAATTATTAGAAAAAGAAGTGACAGTGAGGTCAACATTAGACTTCCATAAAAGACATAAACCACCTCCCATTCCGACACTATCAACATAAAAACAGGAATCAAAATGAATTAAAATTCTTGACTTCATTCAATCTACTACCATGCATATGTGTTTCAATTAAAAAATCACATCAGATCGAAAACTTATCGATAAATCTCTAAGCGCTCTTACTGCCCGAGGGTTGTCAATGCCCCGGCAGTTCCAACTAACTAGCCTCATTGTTGTTGGCCATCCCGCTTCACAGGATTGACCGCTATCTTATAAACAAAAGTGAAAACTCCAATTTGAGAACCAACCGTCGAATCAACATTCTTAGAAACAACAGAAGGTGGCTGTGATTTCTCATTCCTTGGTCTCTTCTTACCATCATCTGTAGGACCCATTCTTTCCTCTTCGAGATCGCCAATACTCATTCGGCCTATAGAGTCTGTTTTCATCTAGCCTAACTCTAATCCCGCATCATTTAAATTTGAACTTGCCCCAAATAAGTAACTCTTGAAAAATATGAGATTTTAAAGCTCCTGTTACCATATTATTTGCACGAATATCTCCTTCCACAGTTAATGCCCTTGAAGCATGGTTTCCGTCCTCATGCAACCATTGACTTACTGGACGAACAGACCGCCTTACCGAAGCTCGAAGCCGTTCATCCCACCCAAAGCTCAATTCCTTCGACTTCTTATGGACGCGTAACTCACAGTAGGAGTCTGTGTGGCCTAAGATACCACACAAGAAGCAGTAAACAAATAACCTTTCGTAACTAAAGTGTGCATAGAACACATCTCCATTGGCATCAACAAATTTCTTCTTTCTCTTGAGAGGCTGACGTACGTCTAACCGAACTTTAACCCTCATTAAACTATCATTGAACATTGCGAACGATTTAGCATCATAGGCAATAAACTGACCGAAAAAATTCCTCAACGACTTGGCAACCTCTTCTCGCATAAGCCCAGGTCTTAAATCTGCAACTAATAGCCAAACATCAATATGCAGTAAAGGAACCCATAGTGGGTCTTCTCCTCTCTCAATGGTATTCCAAACAAGTAAATGGCGATTAAAAAACCACGATGAACTGTCCATAGCCCTCTCCATATCGACGTTATTATAGAACCGAAATAAAAACCGTTTTGCTCCCAGATCAGAAATCGTTATACCCCCTAAGGGATGCCAGAGGTCTGCAAAAACGAATTTCAAGGATTGAAAGTTGATGCTGTTGTACGTGAGAAACATGCCCATAAGACAAGAACCTTATTGCGGAATAGCTGGTGCAATATCAAAAACCAGACCCTATATGATAAAGTTTTACAATACAATTCGGTATAATGTTGTTTCTAACATTTTATAGGCCTAAGACAAACTAAGGTCACATTAATTTAAAAATATGCAATTATGTATTGTTTAAAGGAAATATAAGATTCAATTTTTTATAGGCCTTTTTTCTATTAAAATGTTCCTTATTTTACTGTCAATATTATTTTGATTTCTAGGATCATAAATATTTAACAAAAGGATTAGTTGCTCTTCCACCTTTAACTTTTTTAAATTGGATACATTTAACATATGTTTATAGTTACTTAAATTGCTAACATTTTCATGAATAGAAATCTCACCACTTAAATTTTCTTTAGGTTGTTAAAAGGCTATCTTCCCATAATTTTTCATGATTCTCATTAAAAGTGTCACTCTTTTAATAAATTTATCAATGACTCTTTTGTTAGGATATTAGTTATTCTACTTGTTTCTTTTTTTTCACTTTTAGGCATATTTTTTAGGCAACATCATATAAAATAATTGAACAAAAACACAAGTATGAAAATAGAAGAAGTAGGTAGGCGCAACAGAATAACAATAACTTGACCTTTTATCACAAAGATATGACAATAGTATTATATGTCTATAACAAAGAAAAAAACAAAAAACAAAAATTACTAGCCTATATTAAAAATGAAAAAACAAAGAGTAACTTTTTAAATAAAAGCTATCATAGTCATAATTTATTTTAAATTTTTATTAAGTAATTTTAAAACATCAAAACTAACATTGATCCACCCACTTTTCACCAAGGAGAGTAGAGATTAACAACAATATCCACATTATAGAAATATCGAAAGTAGATTTGATTAAGAATTTACAAAATAAAATTTATACATACAAAACCAGTCGAATCCTTAAATTAGAAGATGCTAATCATGACTTAATAAATGAAAGAGAGATAAATTGTAATTGAAGAAGGAAATAAGAGATAAAAATTATCAACAATGATATATTTGAAATGAAAGAGAGAAACATTACTCGAATAAACTTCAATTCGAATTGAAATTATACTTAGAATTGCAATTGACAAATATCATATATAATCAAATTGATAAATTTTGATTTATTCGAATAAAACACAATTGAAACAGGAAATGAAAGAAAAATAATTATACCTAAAATTTAATCTAAGTTTCAATTCAAAAAGAAAAAATTCAACATAGATTGAAAAGCTATTATACACATAATCAAAATTTAAACTTTTCCTCAGTCTTCGTGTCAAACGAATTATCAGAAAAATCTAAAATTAAAAAGAAAAAATAAAAAATGAGACCTAAGAGAATAAATGAGATGCAGTTCTTACTTGGATGGGAATGATGTTGATAGAGGTAAGGCCAAGACAAAATTCTTGAATTTAAAACCTTCTCTTACTAAATTTCAATTAAAAAAATGTGAATCTTAGCATTTAACAATAGCAATTTCATTTTAAAATGTCCATTTCTACTGCTATTTTACATCTCAAAAAGAAGTTTTCGTATGTATGATGACTAACTAAGTTATTTTTTTGACAAAATTGAGATTGATATTTGCTCCTTAAATAAACTTCTTTGAATCTTTTAAAAAGAACAACTCTTTCTAGACCTGTTTTGCTCAAATGGAAAACTCTTATGTTATAAAATAACTTGTAATTGGTAGGCCCTTAATAAGCATAGGCCCTAGGTGAGGGTCCTTCTTGCCCTTGCTTAGGGTTGGTCCTGGATATGATATTTAAAACTCTTTTCAGAGAAAAATTTATTAGTTTTTCAAATTAAAGTAGAAAAAGGTATAAATTAGTCGTTCACTCTATTATACCTTATAATATATGATATATGAATTTCTTTCTTTTTAATTAGAGATATTATAACTAACTATTATGTTATTAAATTTAGTAAATTTTAATAGTGATTTGAATCCTACTTTATCTCTTTCATTGACTATGTCTCATCTTTTAAACTTTTCTTTTTAAAATTACATTCTTCTCTTCTTAATTTTAAAGTTTCTATTAACATGAATTAATTATCATATCAAATAGTATTATAATTTTGGTTGTGTACTTGTGTTTAACCTACCACACCTTATATTCACTATTCATTTTTCTTAGTTTATCGAATTGTTAATATTTTTAATACGGTAACAAGTATTCATACTTTATTCTAATTGTTTTCTAATATTATTGAGTTTGTTGGACTAAAAAATATTGTCCATTTTATTATAAATAATGCAATTAATTATGTATTAGTTAGGTATTTGCTCTAATCAAATATGAGCATATTTATTAGTCTTCTTATACTACTTATTGTATAAATGTCATTTTAAAATATATTTGTTTTATTGATCATATTTTTAATCTTACTTCATATTATTCCAAGGTCACAATTTATTTGTATAATCATCTTATATTTTTGTGTTTGTTAAGAAAGTAAGAAAATTAGAATGGTGCTATGCTTCATGCTGCTACTAGATTTGCAACTTCATTTATAACTTTGAAAAATATATATAATTTTAAACAAGTACTTTGAGATTTAATAACAAGTAAAGACCTTTCAAGTCATAAACTATCAATGGGTGTGAAAGGAAAAGAGGTTTATACCATTATTTTAGATAATAAAATTTAGGATGCTTGCTTGATTATTAAAATTTTTTTGACTCCACTTATAAGATTATTTAAGATTGTTGAGGATTGTTAACTCAAATGAGAAATATAATAACACGTGTTAATCACATGTGTTTAAACTCAATCTTAACTATATAAACTTTTGTTGTTATCTTATGTATCATTATCTTTTCATTATTTTCTCTTATCTTATACTTGTACTCGTGTATATTTTTGTAATAGCTTACTCTTATATATCTCATATGGGTTTTATAATTGTAGGAATTTGTTCTATAAGCGATATGGGGCTCAATGGAGCCATTAAACAAATAATATAATGTGGATTTATTAGTGTTGCATTGTTTTTCTTGGCAGGAACAAGTTTTGATAGAATATGTTTTCCTTATTTTGATGAAATAAGTGGAACGGCAACTCCAATGCCAAAAAATTCATGTTTTTTATTAACTTATCATGAGCCTTCTTTGTAATGTCGGGCACGGGCAATTTTTTTGCTAAACTTATGGATTTTTTGAATAATTATTGACCAAAATTTTCTTTTAATACAAAAAATACTATTTTTTTGTAATAGTAGCTAGAATGATATTAACTCCATTTTATTTCTTATCTATGTTACGCCAGATGTTGTTTGATGCCTCCAATTCTTATTGTTTTGATTCCAGACCTTGGGAGTTATTTATTTATATTGTTATCATTTTTCTTGTAATAACGATTGGTATGTATCCAAATTTCTTACTATCATTATCCATTAACAAGGTCAAAGCTATTCTATCCAATTATTTGTATAAGTAATTTTTAATTTTATAGGTAATTATTAAACAAAAATAAAAATCCTATATTTAAAAAATCAATTTTATATAATACAAAATTCCTTTTTTTCAAATTTAAGATAAAAAATGAATTGGAACAAGATATGTTTGGCATCAGTGAGAAATTTTTGAATCAAATAATATTATGATTTAAAAGGTTCTCAATGTTTTGTCAAAAGTTTGTTATATATGTCAAATGTCAAAGCTTATTACATATGTGTGTTATGTTATCCTATCCTTTTATTCATTAGAATCTTGTTTAATTCAATTAGATGTTAATGTAAATGAACAACAACTATGTAAACCTATTCCTAAAAAATTAACTCCGAAATAGCATATCCAAGTTATAAGAAAGTCAATAGAGGCTACAATTGCATAATTGAAATTGTTCCAATTTTTTTTTGTTTTTGTTCGAGTAAGAAAATAAATCACGAATATGATCCAAGTAATAAATGTCCAAGTTTCTTTTGGGCCCCAATTCTAATATGATCCCCATACTTCATTAACCCAAATTGCTCCCGAAAGAATACCCAGAGTTAAAAAGATAAACCTTATACTAAGAATACGATAACCACACTAGTCTAATTGTTAAATCAACTGAAACCTATAATAATTACAAAAAAACAAAAAAAGAAGTATTGCTTAAAACATTACTTCTTTCCATCATGTATTGGATCTTACCAAAGGGAAATGAATCATTTAATAAATTAGTGCTTTTATCAAAAATTTGTATGACTTTTCGAAATGTAATTACTAGAAGTGCTACCAATAATAATGATCCACATAAAAGGGCATAGCCCAATATTATCATACTTACATGCATCATTAACCACTGGGTTAAAGAGCGAGTAGTAATATTTCGGATTGATGTATATCAATTATCAGAGTTGAAGTCGTAAAGCATTGGGTAAGAAAATTACTTGGTAGAATTAATATGCTTTTTTTTACACTTTTGAAAATATTGAATTATATGAATAATGGAGAAACTCTAGGAAAGAAATATTAATGATTAATATAAATTACTTAATGGTAAATGTCTTGAATAAATCCAACAAGTAGCCAATAATCTTGTTATACAAAAAAAAAGCAGTTGTCATAACTTTTTCTAGTGAATCATATAATCTAACGAATTCATCGAATAATAAAGTTAACTATAATTACAACTAAAATGACAGAAAAAAGATATATGAGTTAATATACATTCTAAGTTTGAAATATCATAACAAATTTGAACTTAAAAAGAAATGAAAAAGAGAGGGCCTAAATTCTACATAATTGAAATCAATAATTAAATTTATTATAGGACTTATATTCTTTTTGAAAATTAAAAGACATTTATACTGCCACTTGGACTCAAACTGAGATACTAAGAGCAACATGTCTACTAATTTCACCATAAGGGGTCAACCTCTTTTTGTAAAATATGGAAAAAAAATAAATTCAAGTTCACTACTTTACGCTTTCATGGTATCAAAGCCCACTCCCAGTTCTTTCGAAATCTAGCCATTGTTTTTTTTTCATTAAATCACACTACATAATAAGTGCTTGATTGACTATATACTTACTCCCTAAAACCTAGTGATTAATGTTATGTTATAATTAAGATAATTAGTTTAGTTCATATTTTGTTTTAGGTATAAGTTGGAAGAAAACCAAAATGAGCTAAAAACATATCCTTGGCGTAGTTCTATCGATGTTTAATCTTACTTGCCTTACTAGAAGCAAAAAAGAGACGAGTTAGGGCAAAAAAAGGGACAAGGAAAGTAAGAAATGAAGTCACTGTAACTTACACACACCCATATAGAGGTGCACATGCCTATGTAGATGATACACAAAATTGTGTATGGGACTATGTGAGTCACTGAAAGCATGTAGGATCTCAAAGATGTAGTTTCAACTAGTCTTATAACTTACACGGCCATATGGGGACTAACACGATCGTGTAAAATAGCTATGTGGCCACTAGTCTTATAACTTACACGACCATATGGGGACTAACACGATCGTGTAAAATAGTTGTGTGGCCTACTGTGAACGTGTATGGTTATGATTTCAGGCAAACTTGACATACATAGTCACTTATATGTCTACGTAGTTGACCTTATATTATTATTTAACCTTAATTTTAAGTATAAAAGGGCATTTAAAAGGTCAAAAAAGGCATAAAGATATTAGAGACTCGAAAGGAGGCCGATTTCTTCTCTTTTGGAGAGCTATGAGGAGCTAAACTTTATCTTTGTAGTTCAATGGAGATATCAAGGCCAATGAACATGTTTGGGCATTGATTAATCTAGTGATGTTATTCTTAACTCTCTTTTGGAATTGATTATGTTATTTTATGATTACCGTTTTGAGATTTATGTATAAATGATTTACAGGCTGTTTGGAACACAGCGAATTGAATTCAATCTTATAATTGAATTCAATTTGCTTGTTTGGAACAAAAAGAATGGCATGAATTCAATTTATGTGTGGGTTTAAACCTAACTTCCTTCATAAATTCAATTCACGCTACAAATCACGTGAATTCAACTCTAAAGCAACCGACCTCTCTTCTCCCACGTTGAAACCCAATAGTACCCACATGCAGCCCTAATCTTCAGTAGCCAAAGCACCCAAAATTAAGGCAGTAACCCAATCTTCAGCAGCTGACCACTCTTCTCCCACGCAGCAGCAGACCAGACGACCACTCTACTAGGGTTTTCAATGTTGTGTGCCATTATTTTGAACTCATTCGTAACACAAGTGAGTGTCTCAATTCACGATTACAATTACGAAGCATTTATTCCACAATCAAATGCCTTCTTTTTCCATGGCGGCAGTGAAGGCCTCTATGCTTCTGAGGTCCACGACTCTGCTTCCACTTATCTGGACAAGCCTCTCAAGGGAAAGTCTCTCGTTAGGTATTTTTTTCTCTGTTTGGGATTTTGTTTAGTTGATTGTTGGAAAGTTTGCGTCTTTTGATCAGAATTGGGAGAATCAGAAATGGTTGTCTTGACATGTTGGTTATAACATGCTTTATTATGTGGTAATTGGTTTGGATTTGTGAGTTGTTATTAATATAGTTGAAATATGAATGAACCAACCTTCTTAGTCTAGTTGGCTTTTCATTTGGAGGGGTAATGTGATGATGCAATTCGGGTTTGGTACTTTGGATTCTGACTGTGTATTTAAGATGAACGATGCTTTTTTTTTCCCCTGATCAACTGAATGGGAGTTCCCATTTCATGATGCGAATATCCAATTGGACTGTTAGGTCTGAAGATGTTGTGTTTGTGAGAACAAAAGAGGCAGCAAGTAAATAGAATGATATGCAGCAGAGTACTGGCTTGGTGGAAGCCATCCTACTTGAGGTTAAAGACAGAGAAAGGATTGGAGGGGCTTTTCTGAAAACTGATGTTATATGCTGCACTCCTAGTCTTACTGAAAGTGGGTCCAATTGAACTACGTTTAGATTAGTTGTCTACGCAGATGGGTTGATGTTAGGTTTTTATAGCTTGCTCTATTTAAGTGTGGAACTTTATGGATGATGTAACTTGCTCTATGCAAGTATGAATGTTTTTTATTTAGTTTTCTGATGTAATGATCTTATGTCTCCTTATCACAAGAAGACATGTTAAAACTTGTTATGATATTATATGTAATTTGGAGTGAAATATCAAAATTTGATAATGCTTTGTAGTTATCAACGCAAAAGAACTACTACTCCTTTATGCATTTTTAAGCTTCCAAATTATAATAGTTTTATATTATCTTCATAATTTGGTCCAGCCTGATATCATTTGCAATCAATTTTTTCTTTTCATTTTAATAATAAATTTTTTGATGATATTACTTATAATGAAATTGATGTTTATAAGTTGCTCTATGTAAGTATGAATATTTATTAGTTAATAACATTATTTTTTAGTCAGGGGTAAATTTGTCATATGAAATAATAAATTCAATTCTAATATTACTGGATTTGTTCAAAACAGTGTAAATTGAATTCAATTCAATCTCATTAATGCAATTGAATTCAATTCGTTAATGAATTCAATTCGAAGGTTTCCAAACAGCCTGTTAGATATTCCAAATTGATTATTCATGTATAAACTTATTGGCCGAATCTAGATTGCAATACATAATCATTGTACATTTGATTCACTTATGGTAAACTAATGGTTGAGCATCATGAGGGATAACATAACATAGGTTAAATAATCCAAAATTATGTGGCTGTTGCTTAAATTAACCTGTTTTCTTATTAAGTAATGTGGTTATCACACTAAATCTAGAGAGCATACTCTAGGTTATCTAATGGCTTGACCTAATTAAAGAGCTTGTCTTAATTAGATACATCCTACGGGAAAATTAGAATTAATAGAGCTTGTTGTTAATCTTCGATTAATAGTTTCAAATAGAGGTACAAGAATAATATGACGATTGATTGTGCACATCCGAGTGATGGTTCAGATTGACAAGCTCCTGTAGAGGTTGACTAGTACCTATAATTTTCATTGGTTAAAGAATTGGAATATTAAGCTGCTTCTAAAGTTTGATTTATTTCTTTAGCCTTTTCACTATCTTCTTGATCCCTATATTAAAATGTAGATCATATTGTTTTGAAGATCGCATAATGAACATATTAACTAGGAATTGTCCGCAACAAAACTAAACTTAGCGATGTCGTCATCTGCACCCAAATTAAATCCTAAATTTTTGTTAAAAAAATGTTGTATTGAAGAAAAAGGATCTTTCATTCAAGGAATTCTAATATGTTAATCTTTATGTTACAAAGCAATTAACAAAATGAGGATTTATAATAACACGAAATTTTGTAAAAAAATTAAATCCACAAAATATAAAAGTGAATTATTAGTAAAGCTAGCCTTGATCTTCAATTATATCCACTATTAGAACTATGATTTATCATCAATGTAAAAGAAAATCAGTTTATTACCTACATATTTATTGTGATACTTAATACCTGTCCTTCCTTATAATTAGCTAATTAGAGACACATAATCTATTTATCCTTTATTTTCAACAACCTTAGATATGATCCAAAAAATTTTATTAAAAATCTTTACGAGTAAGAAAAATAAAAAAGCAAGAAAACATAAAATCTATGGATGCATTTAATTCAGTTAAACATTCCTCTATTCTTCATGTAACAAATTATGAACCCACAATCATTACAAATATTAAAAGGATTGAACAACTTCATATTGAATATTTAATCAAGTCGTCGATTATTTCAATTAATAACCTAATCAAGTGCATTAGAAACCAATCGAAACAATCATAACATGTAAGCAAAGAAGAATTATTCAATAATTGAATAAACAAAAATGATTTACATTAAAAACCAAACATCTCATAATTGGCAAAGTTCTAAAGGGCTTTTGTTCTCTTTAACCAAGAAAAATAATTTAGCTACTAAAATTAATTGTTTGTCCCTAAAGTCTACATAAAGAAAAGAAGAATAGAAAATAATGTAAAAAATGAAGCAAAAGTTATGCTCTCCTCCTCCTACCCCCTTTCTTTTATTGATTCAATCTCTTTATTTTAATTCTCTAGCCTAAAAAAATCATAACCCACATATTGCTCTATAGATCTAGTTAAAATATGATTTAAAAATTCTAAAAACTCTAATCCATTGATTGTGAATTTGAATTTTAAAGTTGCAGGCTGCAACTGAATGTGTCCACACCTAGTCATCAAGAACATTGCTATTAGTTTTCATCTATTTTTCTAGAAAAACCTTAATTTATAGTTTTTTAATTCCTTTTAACTATAAATTTCCCAAAGAATACCTAAATACAAAATAAATCCCTTAGATTGAACTAAAAATTGCACATGACTAAAGATAATTAAGACTCAAAAAATAATATTTAATAGTTCTATCATATACATTAATAGATATTGGAGTTTTATTTTTATTTTAATAAAGTATTTCATATCTATATTATATTTTTACTTATTTTTATAACTTCTATGTTTTTACTACGTACAAGTTTTATGATGATCTAATATTGATAAAATCTTTAAACCTTAAATCTCTACTTATACTGGTTTGATATTTGATCTAGAAATAGCCAGACTAGGTTTGAAGCATTCAACCCAAGCTTAAGCTTGAAGTTTTATGATGATCTAATATTGATAAAATCTTTAAACCTTAAATCTCTACTTATACTGGTTTGATATTTGATCTA
>JANKYE010000225.1:18385401-18400981 GCA_032467995.1 Erythroxylum dillonii
ATCACTTCATAACAACTCAAACACCAAATTTATCTCATAAAACTCTCAATTCTCAACCCATTTGGTTCATCAAAACTCCAATTCCCTATCATTCATCATAGTTGTCATGTACAAACACCTTATGCAACATCATAACTTGTAAAAATCATATATTTCCATTCCAATATCCAAAAATCGCATACTTTATAGCGTTGGAAAGCTATAAAGATGAACTACAACTTCCATGAAGGCAACTTTGGCTAATTATACCTAGATCGATACAGTTTTCCCTTGGAAATCAGCATACACATTTTACCCTAATGAAAACTTGGAATTTATCCCAACTTCACTTCCTCTATTACAACATCATTCAAAAAAATTCAACTTCCAATTGGAATTCATCCAACACTCAACCTCAATTCATGTGACTCCTCATATTCAATAACATCTTATCATTCATAACATTCCTATGCATCTTTTCCACAATATCTCACTTATGTGTATATATATACACATATATACCAACCATTCATGCTCAACATTCATCATAGTCATCCATATACAAATTTACATTTCATGTCCATACACAAATCTATATTTCATTTACTTCATAAATCAAGAGTTTACAAAGCTTTAATGGCATTTCCAGGCCACATTACATTAATATTCCAAAATCCCCAAATTACACAAGACACTTGAATAATAATAGCTTAAAATGCACTTACAAGTTTGTTTTATATAAATTACTCCTAAATAACAAAAAAACATGTAAATTCGAGTTTATGCCTTGATTCAATTTCACTTAATCTCTTGCTCATCACCTGAATTGGGGAAAGAGAGTGGGGGTGAGCTTTAAAAGCTCGTGGGTCACATGCTTATAACAAATAACAAGCAAAACTGTTCAAAAAGTTCAATCTCATAGAAAATTCTTATTAAATCATAAAACACATATTTCTCAAAATTCTCATCATGAAATCAAATTCATAAACAACACAATTTATGCATTTTTCAACTTGTTCACAATTCATAAACACATAAGCACATCATAATGGTTTGGGTAGGTCCATATTCATGATGCACTACATATTCCCATATAATGGTCTTGCGTAGTCATAAACTTGAGGGAGTCCTGGAAGGAGTTCCGTGCCACTAGCGAGCAGACGGGAGAAGCCTATTCTTGGGTCAACGTGCACGCGACAGTTCTTGAGGGACTACCACAAACCCACATAACATGAAATTCATGACTTGAAAACAGATTGCCCAAATGGCAAAATTTTGGAAACTTGTTTTTCATGAATATGCAATTTTTCTAAAAACCATTTCATTTAGCAATTCACAATTCATCATCAAAATTCATACACCAAACATGTAGCAATTTCACAAATCATTCAAAAGCAATAAAAGCAATATTTAATGAAGTAATTGAAATCATTTTACTTTCTTGATTTTGAAAACACATTAATGGCTCATTACTCAATTTATAAACACGAAACCCACCTTATTTCCTTGCTTAATATTTTTTCAAAATGCATCCCCTCTTGCTCCTCTTGCCTCTCTTGCTTTCCTTCATCAAAGGCAAAATTCTCAAATCAATGGTGATTCCAAATTGGACAACCATAAGACATAATCACCAAAATTGATCTTAGAAAACTTAAACCCATACATTTCTTAAGCTATATAAACCAACACCCTTTTAAAAATCCAAAATGTTGTACACCAACCTACCTTGAATCTTCTCCAAATGAAGAGTTTCTTGGCTTGAATGGAAGCTCTCATCCTCCTCTTCCCTTTTCCTTTTTGAACAAACTTCAAAATCCATCTTGAAAGTTTAGAAAAATCAAGATATTATTCACATATTTACATACTCATAAAATATCTCCTTTCACTTTTAGAACAATCATAATGGTCATTTCATTCATGTAAAAATACACATGTCAAGTATAAATGCAATGCACGTGAGACTCACTTTCATTTATTATTGTCGTTATGATCAAGTGGCTTTTTACTAGCTCATATCCCTTAGTGGATACCGAGCTGCATCAAATTATGTCCCATATCACTTAGTGGATACCGGGTACATTCTCAACCAAGCTTGAGGCTCTAATCACTTTATGAGCTTTAAGCTCTTTATCTTGGCGACTCTGGTCATAACTTCTTTTATCTTACATGCATTCATGTATCGAAATGTTTCACATATCATATGCTCAATCGGTCACATGCTTGCACATTCATAGTCAAATCACATTTTCCATTAGATCGAAGGTCGAACATTCAACATCATTGTTGAGTAACTTATATTCTGTCACATTCACATATAAGTAGTAATTTAATATCACATTAATATATCAAATCTCAGACCTACATTGTCCGGCATCAACATAATCAATCACATTCATCTTATCATTCAAATCATATTTTTAAGCAAATAGTTAATTGAGAGAAACCATCTAGGTTACTCACAAGTTGCTCCCGAAGTTATTACATGGAAGTTTTGGCAACGTCTGGATATTGATGTTCCAGTTGCTCCTCTATACCAAGCAATACACACATATCACAATTTGCATAATTATAAGTGTTTAATAATGCACATGTATGTAAATGAAATATGCACAATGCATGTTCATGACAATCCCGGGTATCACTCTATCATTTTCATCATGTAAACATTCATTTATCCAAACTCACATAAGTATCATTTATACTTATGGTTTATACCTCCATAAAACCATTAGAATCACTATTCTTAACTCATTTGATCAAATTCAGATTTTTCTTGAAATGCACTTTTGGGTCTACTGTTCACGATCAATCAAAGAAAGAAAATGAAGTAATTTGACAATACTTTCTTCTTGAAAATTGTTATACTACCTCTTCAATTTCTAATGACATAAAAATTATTCAATTTGGTTCAGCATTTTGAAAGTTATACATAAAATACTATGGATTGTTCCCAAACCAAGACAACCTCCAAAATTTTAAATTCTGGCCAATTTTTGAAATTTTTAGAGACAGAATTCAATTTCGATTTATTCATTAAAAATATATTCATATGTCTCTAGTTTAATATAAATTTAAAATGATCCCATTTGGATATTTACTGATTAAGATATGGTTAAAATAAAGATGCATGTTCAGTGAAAATATTGCCTCTGTACATTTTCTAACGCCCTTCATCATCATTTTCATCTTAGTTCATCTCTTTTGCTTAGTCTATCTCTTACTAGCTTATTTCCTCAATATTTTCTCTTCATTCCTACTCCCATGTCAATTCAATTCCAATCACAAACAAATCATATTCTATGTTTGATCATACTACTGAAAACAGAACGTGTCACATGCATATTCACCACATTTTCTACACTTCACATTTTTCTGCTACACTTTCTCATCTTCTTTCAACACTTTCACTTCAACTTAATTTATCATTTTAATTCTTCTTAAAGCACGACATCACCTTTTCCTTAAATCTAAACTCATTTTTAGCTCATTTATAAAACACCCAAAAATTCATGTGAACAACTGAAAAAGAAAACAAAGCATATACTCATCAATTTTTTTATGAATTTTCTACACTCTTCTCATTCATATTTTCATTGATCTTTCAAACTCAAGGATCACTTCAACATTATCTTATGACATATTGAGCATCAAATACGTAAAAACAACACATCTATATTTTCATCTTGTATTCACGATGTTCATGCAAAATGCCCACTATTTTCATGATCATGTAATGTCAAATAAATCACCAAATTTATTTCATATTCATACTACCTATAAGGATTAGCACAATATTTACTTGCTAAAGCTTCAAATTCTTTAAAACATCATGAAGCCCTAATTTCTCATGCAACTCACGTACAACATCTTGAAGGTGGATTGGGTTAGGTTTTCATGTGGCAGAAGAAAGAGACAACAAAATGGGAGTAGTAAAAGATAGTTGAAAGCAAGGTGTAACTTTGGTGAAGGTGTAACACCCCATTCCCATCTGACATATGAACGTGTGTCCATTGGATACACGTGTATATGCCTAACATAAATGACATGTTAACTATCTCACCTTCGCTATACATAACATGACATCATAAATTAAACCATCAATCACATATTCTCTAAAGCCCAAAATGTTATCATGTTATACCAAAAATCATAATTTACATTGTATTATATAATACAATATCATCCTATCATCCGTGTTCTACAACATTAGCTTATAAGCATAAACAACTCGGTACAACCAAATACTATAAACATGAAAGAAACATCCATGTCCTCAATCTCAGCTGACCGACCTTTGAGTCATATCTGACTATAATAGTTGCACAAAATATGCTTCTACGGAGACTTTGAAGCTAGGTTGTCTCACTCTCGAACCTGAAAACAATGGTACAATTTTGACGAGTTTCGCGAACTTAGCAGAGTAACCATCTTCGATGGTTCACTCATGTCATAAAACAAGATCAATTATAGAATGTAATTATACAGTTCAATTCCACTTGACAAGTAACAAATACTATCACAGATAAATCATTTCTCAGTTAAACAATTCAATCAAATAACAACATTCACACAGCTTTTCAAATCATTCAATGAATTTAAATTATATGCGGATGCTACATGTATGATACTCACATTCATTTTTATATTGTTGTGACTGTGTGCTTTTACAGTAGCCCAAATTATCGGGCTCAGTAAACATAATAAGCCATCGGCTTTAATCACATATGTGAGAGCTTAAAGCTCCTTTTAGTAACAGTCTCAGTCTCGATAGCATCATCAGTCACAACTCCTTTATATTACTTGCATTGGAATGAAACAATTTAGTAATCAAATTCAATCATTTTCATTTGCACATATTATGACAGTTTAATAGTCACAATATCAATCACAATAACAGTAGTCATCGGACTAGGTCCGGCATTCAACTTTTCAGTTAAGAATTAGAAAATCATATAGGCAATCACATTCACATTCAAGCAGCACTTCCAATATCATTTCCATGTATCAAAGCGCCTCAGACAAATATTGTCTGGAATCCAGTACCCAATCAACACTTTTCAATACAGTTTAATAAAATAGCAACACATTTTAGTAAGATACAAAACAATATGGTGAGACCATCCAGGTTACTCACACAGTATGCTTCAAACAGCTATTGCCTTGAAGTCCCGGCAATGTCTAGATGTTATCGCTCAATGCGCTCCTTTATACATATAATACATGCACATATCACAATATTGCACAATTATGTATTCATTAATGCACATTCATGTATACTGAAAATGTACAATGCATGTTCATAACAATTCCAGGTTTCTAATCATTAATCTTATCACAATAATCATTTGGATATCTGCTTTCAATTTATTAACTCAGATTTGTCTAAAGATACACTTTCGAATCCATTTTGCACAATTATTTTCATCAGGAAAGTGAAGGAACTTGGTAACACTTCCTTTTAACAAATTATTCTCCTATGTCTTAAGTCTCTATTGATACCAAGATCATTTAATTTGGTTCCTTATTCTATGAGTTATGCTCAAATAACATAGACTATGTACATTTGAAATTTTGGCTAATGTATGATCAAGCATTCACGTTGTACAACCCATATCTCTCAATTCCAATATTCAAAATTACAAACTTTATACCAATTTAAAGCTAAAAGAATAAGATACAACTTTGGTGTAGACACCTTAGCCTAATTCGGTCTACATTAATACAGTTTATTCAATCACAATAATACATGATTTTTGTCCCTAGTAGTGCTACAGCCTTAGCCAAGACTTAGTTTCGTGACAATTTTGAAAGTCTTAGAGACAGAATTAAAATTTGACTTCTTCATGAACGTTGTAGAAATACACCTCTAGTTTAATTTGAATTAAGAATCAACTCATTTAGAAATCCACAGTTTAAGTTATAATCAGAATACTGAAGCATGTTCATGAAAATTCTCCAGTTCATAACATTCCAGCAAACTTTCACAATTTCATCCTATCAATCATTTTCAAACCAATTCATATAACTCTAAATTTTATGGAGAGAAAGAAAAATGCCTTAGGAATCTATTGGTTCAAGTTTCAAGTCATTTGGAGGTTTGTTGAAAAAGTTATAGTGAAAAGACTTTAAGTTGTTCAGTAAAGTACTCTTGCTCATAAACTCATATATGCAAACCATCATCATTTCTCTCTCTAAAACGCAGATCTTCATTTTTTTCACTGAAAACTCAGATTTTTTTTCAACATTTCTACTCTTTATTTCCATTCCAAACTTATAAATTCTTCATTACTACACCCATTACAATTTCTAAACAGATCAAATGTGAGTTTATATGGTAATCACCAACAACTCGAAATCTCACATTCACCTTCTCTCTCTACTGCATTTTAAAAAAAAACTTCTGCACTTTTCTATTTTTGTCTTCCCTCATCAGTCCACATTTTTCTATCATCTTAACTCTTCTTAAAACACAACACCACATTGCTCTATGTTCTCTTTAACTTTAACCTCAGTTAAACCCATCACTAACAATACCTAAACATTTACACATGCATAACGAAAAAAAAACAAAGCATGTTCATCAACTTTACTGTATATTTGTTTCTGTGCATCATTTAGTATCCAACATCAATCTTATTTCATCACAAGTTGATCATTTTATCGACTCTATATAACGACCTCACCTACGTCTTCATTTAAATCCATTTCTACCTCATATGCAACAGATTCACAAGTGTACAGTACAAAAGAAACCTTCTGCATATTTATCAGTACAAAACAGGGTATATTTTATACATCAATTTTCATAACTTTGTATCATTCTCATAATCAAAGATCAATTCCATACAGAACCTAACTCATTTCTTAGCAACTCACCTACTGTTCATATAGCTCATCTCATCATCACTATCACCGAGCTACTTCTTACATAAGTCATGCATGCATTCACTACTAAACCGTAAAATATCGTCAAAATCACAGAACCTAAAACCTTAAAATTTCACTTACTTGATTTAACAAGCTTTCGGTTGTGCTAGTGAATCACGTGTACAGGGTAAATAATAATTAAACTCCCTATCAACAGAGTGTCAGTCTTATTCTAGTATCAGAATCAATATCCACACTTTCCCACGGAACAAGTTGGTGTTTTAGATTGTTTTTGTCTAACAATACCTTCGGTGTAAAGAAACAACAGCAAACGAACCAAGTTATTACTCTACATGGCTTTTTGCATATTTGATACGTATCATTGTTTAAAACTGCCGCTTGTCACAATTTAACTGGTCTATTTATTTTTCTCATTTTTCTTAATCCAAAAATACTCCAAATTTTTAGAAATTTCCCCAAAATCCACCAAAAATTTGAAATAATCTAAATGTTCTCCAAATAAATTTTCAGCTCAAATAATTCACATTTCACATTTTAATTGCATTTTAATTGCATTTTTAACAATCAATTATACCCGAAAAATGTCAATGAATGCATGTACAAATAATTGTAATGTGCAAAATCAATAATATCGTGTGTGTGTGTGTGTGTGTGTGTGTGTGTGTGTGTGTGTGTGTCACATTATGCTTAAGCATGAATTATGCTTCCTAATTTCTCATTAATCTCTAATAAACACCATTTTAACCCTAATTCAAGTGACAGGATGTTACAATTCTCCCCTCTTAACAAACATTTCGTCCTCGAAATTCTTACCTGATGATTCGAATAGGTGGCAATACTGTCGCCTCATGTGATCCTCAGTTTCCCATGTTGCTTCGTCATTCGAGTAATTTCTCTAACGAACTTTCACCAATAGAATCACTCTGTTTCTCAACTGCTTTGTCTTATAACCCACTATCTTGATCGGTTCTTTAATATAACTCAAATTGCTATCAATCTCAATATCTTGAGCTGGTAATACATAAATAGGATCAGATCTGTATCTTCTTAACATGCTTACATGAAATACATTATGCAATTGAGACATCTAGTTAGGCAAAGCTAATTTATATGCTAAAGGTCCAATCCTCTTAAGGATCTCCTAAGGACCACTGTATCTAGGGCTCAACTTGCCCTTTTTACTAAATCTTAGTACACCATGCCAAGGCGACACATACAAAAAGACTCTATCTCCAACATTATATTCCATATCCGTTCTATGCTGATTCACATAGCTTTTCTTTCTATCCTGAGCCGCTTTTATTCAACTTCTGATCAGTTTCACCTTCTCTACAGTATCTTGTATTAGTTCTAGACCTTCAATCATTTTTAAACCTTCCTCATCCCAATATAGAGGCGATCGACATTCTTTTCCATACAATGCCTCATACGGTGCAATCCCAATTCTGCTATGATAATGATTGTTATAAGCAAACTCAATCAATGCTATGTACTAATCTCAAGCTCCTTAAAATTCTAGAAAACAAGCTCTGAGCATATCCTCAACAGTCTTAATAATTCCCTCACTCTGTCCATCTGTCTGAGGATGAAATGTTGTATCAAAATTCAACTGTGTGCCCATAACTGACTATAAGCTCTTCTAGAATCTTGAAGTAAATTTTGGGATCCCTGTCTGATACAATAGACACTGGAACCCCATGCAATCTCACAATCTCAATCATATATCTCTGAGCCAACTAGTCTAATGTATTATTCTCCCATATTGGTATAAAATGGGCCGACTTAGTTAATCGGTCCACCACAACCCATATTGCATCATTATGCCTTGGAGTCTTAGGCAATCCCATTATAAAATCCATAGTGATTCATTCCCATTTCCACTCCAGAATAGGCAACGAATGCAATTTTCCAACTAGACCCTGATGCTCAACCTTAAACTGCTGGCATGTTATACATTTAGAAACAAACTCTGCGAGTTGATTTTTCATTCCAGATTACCAAAAATGTTGTTTCAATGTGGTATACATCTTGGTAGTGCCAAGATGCACAGCATAAGCGGCCATATGAGCTTCTTCTAAAATTTCCTTCCTCAGATCATTAACATTAGGCACACATAGTCTTTGCTTTAGCTGCAATGTATCATCTCTAAATTCAAACTCAGAATCTATATTCTTCTTAACTTTCTCAATCAATCTCACCATTTCAGGATCTTTACTCTGTACTCTTTTGATCCGATCTTGCAACATTGGCCTTAGTTTCAGTGTTGCTGTCAATGCTTCATTATGCTTTAGATTTAATTTTACATTCAAAGCTCTCAACTGAATCAGGTTTGGTAACCTCAATAATTGAATCTAAGCTACACTAGTATTCGACTTTCAGCTTAAAGCATTAGCCACTACATTAGACTTCCCCGGATGATATTCAATAGTGCAATCATAGTCTTTCAGTAACTCTACCCATCTTCTCTGTCTCATGTTCAGCTCTTTCTGGCTTAACAGATACTTCAAGCTCTTATGATCAACGTATATATGAAATGTCTCGCCATATAAGTAATGTCTCTAAATCTTTAGAGAAAAAACTACTGTTGCAAGCTCTAAATCATATACCGGGTAATTCATCTCGTGAGGCCTTAATTGTCTCGATGCATAGGCTATCACCTTACCATGATGCATTAATACACATCCCAGTCCCTGATGCTTCGCATCACTGTATACTACATATCTACCAAATCCTGATGGAATAGTCAACACCGGCGCTGTAGTCAACTAATGTTTCAACTCTTCAAAACTTCTCTGGCACTCGTCATTCTATCTAAATGTCACATTCTTCCTCAGAAGTTTAGTAAGAGGGATTGAGATTAAAGAAAATCCCTCAACAAACCTTCTATAATAACCAACCAATCCAAGGAAACTCCAGATCTCTGATAGATTCTTCAGTGTCTCCCATCTCATTACTGCCTTAATTTTCATTGGATCCACCTGAATTCCATGCCCCGTTATTATATGACCCAGAAATGCCACTTGATTCAGCCAAAATTCACATTTATTAAATTTGGCATTCAGTTGTTTTTCTCTCATAGTTTGCAAATTTATTCTCAGATGCTCAGCATGTTCCTTATTGCTTCTTAAATACACCAAAATGTCATCAATGAACACAATAACAAACCAGTCCAGGTAGGGTTAAAACACCTTATTCATCAATGTCATAAATGCAGCCAGGGCATTAGTCAAACCAAATGGCATTATTAAGAACTCAAAATGTCCATACCTATATCTGAGAGCACTTTTTGGTACATTAGCCTCTGCTATCTTTAACTGATAATACCTATACCACAAATCAAGCTTAGTAAATACTCGAGCTCCCTGCAGTTGATTAAACAAGTCATCGATTCTAGGCAACGGGTATTTATTCTTCACTGTAACCCGGTTAAGTTTCCTATAATTAATGCACAACCTCAAAGCACCATCCTTCTTCTTCACAAACAACACTGGAGTGCCCCAAGATGAAACATTAGGCATAATGAACCCCTTCTCGAGCAACTCCTGCAACTGAACTTTCAACTCCTTTAATTCCACAGGTGCCATCCTATATGGAGGAATGGATATAGGGGTAGTACCTGGAACTAAGTCAATTATGAACTTTGTTTCCTGATCTGGAAGTAGACTAGGTAATTCAGCGGGAAACAAGTCTAGGAATTTCTTAACCACAGGAATATCCTGTAGACTCTTTTCGGTTCGAGTATCAATCACGTGGGCCAGATAGGCCTCACATCTACTATACATTAACTTTAAAACACTTATAAATGAGATTAGTCTGGCTGGAACTGCTTGGCTAATACCTCTAAACACTGCTCTTGGCTGATTAGGAGACTTTAAAATTACTTCCTTCGTATAACAGTTCATGATGGACCTATGAGTAGTGAGTCAATCCATACCTAGAATAATATCTATCTCCTTCAACTATAAAACAATCAAATCTACTGCTAGCTCTGCCTGATCAATTTGAATAAGACATTTCTTATAGACCTCCCTAATCATGGTAGTACTACCAATCGGTGTACTCACCTCTAATCCACATCTTAGGAACTCTCTATCACAATGCAATCTAGATATCATGTGCGGTGTGATAAATGAATGTGTAGATCCAGGATCTAGCAATGCATAAACCTTAAAAGTAAATAATGATAACACACCTACGATTACATCTAGAGAATCCTGAGCATCTTGTCTTGTCATGGCATAAATTTTGGCTTGATACTGCGGCTGGTTGCTATGCATCTCAGTCCTCCCACTAACACTTCCAGAACTCATCCTGCCTTTGCCATGACCTCTTTGTCCAGTCCCACTAGCTCAACTCTGTTGAATAATAGGTTCTCTTATTCTACACCCTCTCCTACCAGACTGTGCTCCAGGCATCAATGTACAATTTCTGATCTGATGATCATATGAGCCACATCAAAGGCAGGCTCCTATCAATATCCAGCATACACCACTATGCTTATTCCCACAATACTGACAAGATGGCAACTGACCCAATGTTGCACCTCTATTACTCCCAGTCTGAGTGAAACCACCCCTCTATCTAATTCCTTACTATCTAGATCCAGCTAGAGGTCTGAATGTTTGGGTCTGACATTACTGAGCCTTCTGCTAGAACCACCCTGAGACTCACTGGGCCTCTTCTAACCATTTTTTAATCTCTGCTCAGGCTGACTATCCCTCAACAATTGCTCCATTTGGATCAAGGGTACTCTGAGTTCAGTGAATCTACTCAAATTAGTAAGAGCTAGCCTTGTCCAAATTTCCATGTTTAAACTGTCTTCAAATCTCCTGCATTTATCTGCCTCGGTAGGAATTAAAACAAAAGCAAACCTCATCAGCTCATTAAATCTGATATTATAATCTGCTATAGACATTCCACCCTGTTTTAGAAGCATGAACACCTTCATCTTCATATCCATGTATACCTGGGGCATATAATTTTCTCTAAAAGCGCTCAGAAAGTCTCCCCAAGTCAAAGTGCAAGGCCTAGTGGCAATGCCGGGAATAGTCTTCCACCATTGATAAACTGGGCCTTGAAGCAAGGAAATGGCATAGTCGAACCTCTCGTCCGACTCACAGTCCATCTGATCAAATACTCGCTCAATCCGCTCTAACCATCTTTCAACTTCTACAGGGTCTATACTGCCATAGAAATGTACAGTTCCCTGCTTTATCGTACCTCCTTTCCCTTCTCTCAAGAATTCTTGGAGGCACTCGCTTAGGTCGAGATACCAATGACTCCCTACTGGCTCCTTCTGATCTTAGGTCAGCTGAGTGTTCCATTTGATCACCTATGTTGGATAACCTATAATACACAATAACTTCAGTTACCATCTGATATTTCCATAACATTTCACACTTAATATCACCACATATCCCTATGGATGCCAAACCATGCTCTGATACCAAAAATGTAACACCCAATTCCCATATGAAATATGCACATGCGTCCATCGGATACGCGTGTACATGCCTGATATAAATGACATATTAACTATCTCACCTTCACTATACATAACATGGCATCATAAATTAAACCATCAATCACACATTCTCTAAAGCCCAAAATGTTATCATGTTATACCAAAAACCATAATTTACATTGTATCATATAATACAATATCATCCTATCATCGATGTTCTACAACATTAGCGTATGAGCATAAACAACTCAATACACACCGAATACTATAAACATGAAAGAAACGTCTATGTCCTCAATCCCAGCTGACCGACCTTTGAACCATATCTGACTGTAACAATTGCACAAAATATGCTTCTACGGAGACTTTGAAGCTAGGTCGTCTCACTCTCGAACTTGAAAAGTAAGGGTGCAATTTTGATGAGTTTTGTGAATTCAGCAAAGAAACCATCCTCGATGGCTCACTTATTTCATAAAACAAGATCAATTATAGCATGTAATTATACAGTTTAATTCCACTTGACAAGTATCAAATACTATCACAGATAAATCATTTCTCAATAAAACAATTTAAACAAATAACAATATTCACACAGCTTTGCAAGTCAATCAATGAATTCAAATTATATACGGATGCTACATGTATGAGACTCACATTCATTTTTATATTACTTTGACTGTGTGCTTTTACAGTATCCCAAATTATTGGGCTCAGTAAAGACAATAAGTCATAGGCTTTAATCACATATGTGACAGCTTAAAGCTCCTTTTAGTAACAATCTCAGTCTCGGTAGCATCATCAATCACAATTCCTTTATATTAGTTGCATTGAAATGAAACAATTCAGTAATCAAACTCAATCATTTTCATTTGCAAGTATTATAACAGTTTAATAATCATAGTATCAATCACAATAATAGTAGTCATCGAACTAGGTCCGGCATTCAACTTTTCAGTTGAGAATCATAAAATCATTTAGGTAGTCGCATTCACATTCAAGCAGCACATCTAATATCATTTCCATGTATCAAAACGCCTTAGAGAAATATTGTTCGAAATCTAGTACCCAGTCAACACATTTCAATACAGTTTAATAAAATAGCAACACATTGTAGTAAGATACAAAACAATAGGGTGAGATCATCTAGGTTACTCACAGTATGCTCCAAACAGCTATTGCCTTGAAGTCCCGACAATGTCTAGATGTTGTCATTCAATGCGCTCCTCTATATATATAACACATACACATATCACAATATTGCACAATTATGTATTCATTAATACACATTCATGTATACTGAATATGTACAATGCATGTTCATGACAATTCCAAGCTTTTAATCATTAATCTTATCACAATAATCATTTGGATATCCACTTTCAATTGATTAACTCAGATTTGTCTAAAGATACACTTTCGAATCCATTTTGCACAATTATTTTCATTAGGAAAGTGAAGGAATTTGGTAACACTTCCTTCCAACAAATTATTCTCCTATGTCCTAAGTCTCTATTGATACCAAGATCATTCAATTTGGTTCATTATTCTATGAGTTATGCTCAAAATACCACATACTATGTACATTTGAAATTTTGGCTACTGCATGATCATGCATTCAAGTTGTACAACCCATATCTCTCAATTCCAATATCCAAAAATTACAAACTTTATACCAATTTAAAGCTAAGAGAATAATATACAACTTTGGTGTAGACACCTTAGCCTAATTCGGTCTACATCAATACAGTTTATTCGATAACAATAGGATATGATTTTTGTACCTAATAGTGCTACAGCCTAAGCCAAGGTATAGCATCATGCCAATTTTGAAAGTCTTGTAGACATAATTAAAATTTGACTTGTTCAAGAAATTTGTAGACATATGTCTCTAATTTAATTTGAATCAAGAATCAACTCATTTAGAAATTTACAGATCAAGTTATAATCAGAATACCGAAGCATGTTCATCAAATTCTCCAGTTCATAATATTCCAGCAAACTACTACACTTTCATCCTATCAATCATTTTCAAACCAATTCAGATAGCTTTAAATTTTTATGGAGAGAAAGAAAAATGTCTTAGAAATCCATTGGTTTAAGTTTCAAGTCATTTGGAGGTTGGATGAAAAAGTTATAGCCAAAAGACGTAAAGTTGTTCAGTAAAATACTCTAGTTTATAAACTCATACATGCAAACCATCACCTTTTCTCTCTCTAAAACGCAGAACTTCATCTTCTTCACCGAAAACTTAGATTTTTTTTTCCACATATCTACTATTTTTTTCCATTCCAAACTTATAAATTCTGCATTACTACACCCATTACAATTTCTAAATAGATGAAATGTGAGTTTATATGGTAATCACCAACAACCCGAAATCTCACATTTACCTTCTCTCTCTGCTGCGTTTTTTTTTAACTTCTACACTTTTCTATTTTTGTCTTTCCTCATCAGCCCACGTTCTATCATCTTAACCCTTCTTAAAACACAACACCACATTGCTCTATGTTCTCTTTAACTCTAACCTCAGTTAAACCCATCGTTAACAATACTTGAACATTTACGCATGCATAACGAAAAAAAATAGAGCATGTTCATCAACTTTACTGCATATTTGTTTATGCGCATCATTTAATATCCAACAACAATCTCATTTCATCACAAGTTGATCATTTTATCGACTCTATATAACGACCTCATCTACATCTTCATTTAAATCCATTTCTACCAATATGCAATAGATTCACATATGTACAGTACAAAATAAACCTTCTGCGTATTCATCAATACAAAATAGGCCATATTTTAAACATCAATTGTAACATCTCACCCCCGATGGGAAGGGTTAAATAGTAATTTGGAAATGGCTAAGAGTGTTTAGAATGGTTTTGAAATGTTCGTGCATACCATTACACGTGAATAGTGAAATTTGAACGTGAAAATGACTGTACATGCATTCATGACATTTCCCGGTATATGTGCCTAAAGGTTATTTTATTGTGAAAAATGTGGTTTTTGTGTTTGAAAATTTAATTGGAATGGATTTTTGTGTGTTTTACATTTTTTGGAAATTTTAGGAATTTTTTCTGGAAAATTTCGGAAAAAATTTTCGGATTGAAAAAATCGCCAAGTGGTGGACTGATTGGTTTCCATGACTGTCCAATGACACTGGAATATTGGGTACATGATTTTAGGAATTATTGATTTTAAACCATTGAAAATGTGACAAATTGGAGATTAATTATTATG
>JANKYE010000225.1:18514455-18544899 GCA_032467995.1 Erythroxylum dillonii
TTTTTTTTCAACTTCCATTTCAATTAACTCATTCTCTTAAACTTTCATAACCCAAATAAATTTACTCAAATTTCAAAGTCCTCAAAACCGATCAATCGATTTTCTTAACGCACATAAATCATCTCTAGCACAATTTATATACAAAAACACTCATTTCATTTCATTTTAATATTTCTAATTTCCACTAAAAAAATTCGGGGTCTAACACTTAAGGCCTTTAATTTGGACAAGCAATAAAAAACAAACAAGACCTGGCGTTGTGGGTGATTTTTCATTTTGACAAGCCTATAGAAGATGCTAAGATGGTTTGAAATAAAGTCAAACTGAAAGAATAGAAGAAGGAAAAGGCAATTGGTACGTAATCGAATTGTATTTCTTGTTTATTTTGATGAATAACTTTACATGTATTTATACACAATTTTGGTATCTAATAATAACTAATAAGATAATTGAAGATCATATAAGATACATAAGAAAAAATCAAATGAGATACTAAATAAATACATATAAAAAGGAAATCATATATATGATATTGCATAAAGATCTGCATATATTTATCATCGCCCCCAAGCTCACGGTGGGTGGTCACAGTGAGCTTGTCACGAAATTTTTGAAAGGCGGATGAAAGTAAAGCTTTGATCGTGATGGCAACAATTTGATGGCTTGAAGAAAGATGTCGAATTGATAGTGCCTTGTTGGTAACCAGTTCTTTGACAAAATGAATATCAATCTTAATGTGTTTTTGTGCGAGTCTGAGTGATTGGATTCGTAGCAAGAAATGTGGCACCAAGATTATTACAACAAAGTGTAGGCGTGAGGTGAGGGAAGCTAATCTCACCAAGAAGAGATTTAAGCCAACAAAGTTTAGCAACAGTAAGACTTCCGTACTAGATCTGGCAATAGCGGGTTGTTTCTTAGCACTCTAAGAAATGAGATTTGGTCTGAGAAAGATATAGTAGCCAAAATTAGAGCGACAATCATCAGGACAGCCTGCCCAATCAACATCATAGTAGGCATGAATGGAAAGAGAGATTGTTCGGCTGAAGTAGATACCAGAAGTGGGTGTAGAGCGAAGGTAACGAAGTATCTGTTTAACAGCGGTCTAGTGAATATCGGTAGGACAATGGAGAAATTAAAAGACTTTATTGACTGCAAATTGAATATCAGGGTGGGTAAGACAGAGATATTGGAGAGCACCAACTGTACTTCGATATTTAGCAGGATCGATGAGAGGTGTTTCATGATTTTTTTAGAGAGGAAAGGTGGGGGTTATTAGTGTGATGGTGGGTTTGGATTGAGTAAAACTTGTATAGAGAAGAAGATCTTTGGTGTATTTAATTTGGGTAAGTAAGAGTCCAATAGGAGTGGGTTTTGCCTCCATACCAAGATAGTAATGAAGAGGGCCGAGATCTTTAATGAAAAATTCAGTGTTTAGGTCATGAATGAGATTGATGATGAAGGAAGGTGAAGAGAGAGTAATTAATATATCATCGACATAGACTATAAGAAATGTGGTATGGGAAGAGGTGGTATGAACAAATAGGGAAGTGTCTGATTTGGTAGAGATGAACTTGAGATCAAGCAGTTTTTGGCTTAGTAGATGAAACCAAGCTCGCGAAACCTGCTTTAGACCATATAGGGCTTTTTAAAGACGACAAACATGAGAAGGCTTATGAGGGTCAATAAATCCAGGAGGATGAGACATATAAACCGGTTCTTGCAGGTTTCCATTAAGAAAGGCATTTGTGACATCAAGTTGACGAATGGACCAAATTTTAGATAGAGCAATAGTGATGATGATGTGGATTATAGTGGGTTTGACTATAGGACTAAAAGTATCTGTGTAGTCTATACCAAGAGTCTGATGATAGCCTTTGACAACTAAACGGGCTTTGTATCGATCTAGAGTACCATCAGAATTTCTTTTTGTTTGAAAAACCCATTTACATCTAACAATATTGGCATTGGGTGGTGAAGGAACAAGAGTCCAGGTATGATTGCAATGTAGAGCAGTGAACTCATCAAGCACAGCTTGGCGCCAATATGGGTATTTGTTGGCTTGAGTGAAGGAGGTAGGATCGAGGTCATGTGACGTCTGTGTTTAAGTAGAATAGGTGACATAATTAGACAGGATTCGAGAAACACGAGTGTTATCACTTGTGCGAGTAATCATTTGATGTTGAGGTAATGGGGAAGGGGTTGAAGGGGTTGATGTGGTCTCAAGTGGGGAAGGAATGGTGTTACTGATAAAGGTAGAGAGATGGTAGAGATGGAGGGCGTGTTAGGGGTGAGGGGAGGGAGAGTTGCATATGGAAAAACATTTTCAAGAAAACAGACATGTCGAGAGATGTAAAGTTTGGAGGTGTTAGCATCAATGCAACGATATCCTTCGTATTGTTTCGAATACCCAATAAAAACACATTTTGTAGATTTTGGGATAAGTTTGTCTGTACAAGTTGCCCCAAGGAAAGGAAAACAAGCGCAACCAAAGACACGAAGGTGAGACAGATCAGGTGGCTGGAGAAAAAGAATTTTATAAGGGGATTTGTGATGAAGGATAGGTGTTGGGAATAGATTAATGAGATATGTAGCTATAGAGAATGCATCAAACCATAGGGATTTAAGTAGAGAGGCATGTAGGATAAGAGTAAAGCTAGTTTTAGTGATGTGACGATTTTTTCGCTCAGCAATGCCATTTTGTTATGGAGTATGAGGACACGAAATGCGGTAAGAGATGCTATGTGTGGTGAGGTAAGTGGCAAAGGGGAATTTGATGAGTTTAGGAGCCCCATCGCACTGGAAGTTTTTAATGGTATTGGAAAAGAGATTTTTAGTATTGGTTTTAAAGTTTTGAAATTGATAAAGAGCTTGATTTTTGTGAGTTAAACGAAAAATCCACGTATAACGACTGAAGTCATCAATAAAAATTATGAATTCGTGATAACCAGAAAGAGAGATGGATGGTGATGGTAGTGGCATGGGAGAGACACGAGATGATAAAGGAAATGGAAGACGAGTACTTTTTCCTAATAAACAAGAAGTACAATTATTCATTACATGTGATGGTAATTTAAAAGGAAGAGATAACCTAGAAAGTATGGCAGAACAGGGATGACCTAGACGTTGATGCCGTAAAGTAAACGAAGTGGACGTAGCTTAGAGAGCAATTAGATTATTAAAGTGGTGTGGGATTTTGAGAAGATAGAGATTACTGTGGATGGATCCCACGAATAGTGGCATCTTGGTTTTGAGATCCTTCATAATATAAACAAATGGATTAAATTCAATAAGACAAGAGTTATCTTTCACGAACTTAGCAACAGAGAGTAGATTTGTAGTAAGATTTAGGACAATTAAAATATTGTTAAGGTGAAGGGAACAATTTTTTGTGGAGAAAGTAACATTACTAGTAGAGGAAATAGGAAGAGTTTGTCAATTACCGATAATCACTTGAGTTGGACCATTGTATGGTATTTCAGAGTTGACAAGATGAGAATTCGGTGTTATATGATTGGTGGCACTAGTGTTTGAAAGCCATTCAGTGATAGTGTTGGAGGAAGGATTCGAAGGATATTGAATATTTAATGTGGTGAAAGTAGTGGAAAGATTGGTAGGGTCAAGTGGAGGGTGGATTGGACAATTTCTAGATTCAGAGTACTTGAACTGACAGTGAGCTGCAATATGTCCCCATTTCCAACAAATCTAACATTGGATAGGAGGTTTATTTGGGTAATTGGGCTGCTAGCATAAATGATTAGGCTGGGTCTGGTTTGAGTTAATGTAATGGGCTTGAAAGTAAGGGTCATAGGTGTATGGGCCTATGGGCTTGAAGGTGGTGTTATTGTTGTGGACGGGCTTACTAGAGCTGGAGAAAGACATGTGGCGCGGTCCATGATTCGTCTGCCACTGTCTAGGGAGCCCATTAGGGTTGAAGGATGAAGAGAACGAGCGCCTTTGTCCTCGAGTTCCTCTATTGCTGTCGCGTCCACTGGGTGGTTAAGAACCTATAAAAGAAACAACAAAAGCAACATCTCGTGGAACAGAAGAGTGAAAGGACAAAAGTCGTTGCTCTTGGAAAAGAAGTTTGGCTCAATGGTCACCAAATGAGACGGGTGATTCGCGATGCTCAATCGTTGTGATGAATGATTCGTAGTTCAGAAATAAACCATTGAGAGTGAAGAGGACAAGGTCTTTGTTCAAGATTGAATTGCCAATAGCAGCGAGTTAATCAGCAGTGTTGAAGACCATAGCAAGGAAATTAGTGATCGAGAGGTCCTCCTTTTTTAGGGTATGAAGCTTGCGTCAGAGTATAGAGCGTTGGAAGCTGGACTGCTACAAAAAAAATGACGTTCAAAAGCTAGCCAAAGATCACGAGCAGTAGTGCATCCAATAGCAAATCTTGCGGTGGAGTTGGACAAGGAGGCAGTGAGGAAGCAATATACCAGTCGTCAATTTTTTGCCATTTGATGTATTCGGAAGACACATCATCTGGAGTTGTAGAGGTGGGAGGATATCGCCATTAACGTATCCAATAAGGTCAGAGGTAATGAGAATAACTTGAATTTGATTGTGCCAAATGAGATAATTGGATGAGTTTAATTGTGTGGTTAAGAAATTTGTGATTTGGTTGAATGGTAGAGTGAGAGAGGTGAGGTCGGCCATTGCAATTGTTGTGATAGGGGTTTATTGTTTCTACTCTGTTTGTGAGAAGGTTAGGTGTTTGATGAAATGACTGTGTCTATGGTTTGTGTTGATTGCAAGATTATAGGCGAGTGTGGCTGAACAGAATGAAGTGTTTGCGGTTGAATGATGCAACTAATGTTTCAAATCTGATAACATGAAAGAATAGAAGAAGAAAAAGGCAATTGATATGTAATTGATTTATATTTCTTGTATATTTTGCTAAATAGCTTTACATGTATTAATACACATTTTTAGTATCTGATAATAACTAATAAGATATTGAAGATCATATGAGATACACAAGATAAAATCAAATGAGATACTAAATAAATACATATAAAGAGGAAATATTTATGAGATTGCGTGAAGATCTGCATATAATTATCACAAACCCTATTGGTAAAAGGAAAATACTTTTCAAACCTTTGAAATTTCAGTGCCTATCTACCAAGCTTCCAAATTTCACTCGTCAAGCCCTTGGGAGTTGGGACCAAACCATCATCCTAGAGAAAGTCACATTCGGTTATTAAAGTTGGAATGTTCGACGACTCAAAGAACCCCCTCCTTTTGTAATTTTCTATTAACTACAAGTTAATGAGAAATTATTACTTAAAAATTGGTTCATATATGATGCAAGTGTGAGGAATTGATATAACAACATTAAGAGACACTTCTCACTGAATATGTGGGAACAATTCACTTCTTGGAACCACTTTTCTAAAGAGATACAAAATTTGACAATTTTAATAGGAAAATTTTTTTGTTAAAATTTGAAAGACATATTATACCAAACATAAAACCATGCATGAGGATTATGAATTAATGCGCGATGGGGTAAGCCACCTAACATTAAAGCCTAAGTTGACTATGGACCATAAAAACTTGATTTATATCTAACTTGGACTAAACTAGGCAAAATGGAAGCATACCATAATTGACTATGAAATAATATTTAGAGTGTGGCTCAGGCACAACTAATTTCAAATCTCTAACTTTCATATTGGTCTGCACTACACTAGTTAACTACATCCCCATTAATATTTTGTTGGATTAAAGGAAAAAAACCTCCCATTTTAATTCCCAATATTAGATGATGATATTATACCAAACCTTAACCACCATAAGTTGTAAAACTAAAGTCAAATCTACTTTTGCTTTTGGCACATAAATGTACTTCTTTTCTTGAAGAACCTGTCGTCTTTAGTTTTAATATAAAATTATAGTGAAAAAATAATTCCATTAAAAATAATAATTAGTATTAAGCAAGTGGTATGAATTATTAGTAAGCCCTCTCTTTTGTATGTAATTATTAATTAGTACAAAGAAATGGATACCAGACTATACCGACCGGTAACAACTGATATGTGTCGTAATTGTCGAAGGCCTAAGGTAACGATCGATATTCGAAGTATTGGTGAATACAATCCTAATTTATAATATATGAAAACTATGGGACTAAAATGAAAAAAAATTCTTTTGCTATCTAGCATTTGCTCTCCTTTTCACCTTCGACTCTTCATTCTTCAGTTCTTCAAATAGCATCGTTCGTATCCGTCGTTAGTCTTCAGAGTGTTATCATCATGCATCTATTCACTTGCTCTACTTCTTTGTTGTGTTCAAAACTTTTTCAGTTCACCTCCTTCATGGACTTGTCTATGTGCTTCTCTTAGTTAGGAACTTGGGATACAAAATTTGTGTGTTGTGCATAGTATGTTGTGGTGAGTATATGACACTAGAGTAGTGTATTCTGCTTGTGATGGCGTGGTCTCAAGTCTGGTGCGTGTAAGTAAGTTGTAGCTTTATGTAGTTGTGTTGTACCCAGTGGGTGGTGTGGCTTGGCTTATGGAATACAGATTGTGTTTATGAGGGTATGCTGCTAATGTTGGTGTGTATGGGTCTGGTTTGGCCTAGTGCACATAGGTTGACATAGTTGTGTTAGTTTGGTGTGTGTGGTTGGTGTAGGTGAGTGTGGTCTAGTTTGATGCATGTGAGTGGACGTGGTTGTCTTGGTATCGTGCGTGTGGCTGGTGTTGGTGTGTGTGGTCTGGTCTGGTAGTGGTGCGCTTGGTTGGTGATTAGTGTGGCCTTATACGTGTGATTAGTCTAGTGTGGCCTTATGCATGTGGCTAGTGTGGTATGGCTTTGTGTGGTCTGGTCGGTTCGTTTCAATATAAGGTTGATTAATTATAATTAATGGTAGGATTGTTAAGTTTTGAATTTTTATTAGATCAAGTTTTTGTGTTTTCTCATTTATGTTTTAGGATTGAATAATTTCAATCAAGAGAATTGAATAAATTGATTGAAGCTTAGAAAATTTATCAATTGCAGTTTGCAAATCATAATCTGTTTCTTTTAACTTTCTCGCTTTAAAACATTAATAATCAATCATTTCTGTTACTAATTTTGATTATATGTACTTTGGAATGGATAATATATTAATAATTAATCATTCTTATTATTAATTAAATATAAGGTAATTTACTTTTTTTGTAATTGTATTAAACATTAGGTAATTTAATTTTTATAATTATATTAAACCTAAATTAACTTAATTTTTTCATAATTACATTAAATGATTTCTAAGATTTGTTATAAGTATACTCAATTCATTAGTCTAATAATTAAACAAATCTCCATGTTCATAATGTGAAATTACAAATACTTAAGCAAATCTTAATATTCACGTCTTGTCAGTATTGGTAAATAGGAAGGTATATTTAAATCACAACTTTTGTTTTATTTAATGTTATGAATCTATTTTGGGAAAACCTTTATTATTACCATGAAGTCATCTACATTTGTAGCTTTTTGTGACGCTTAAAGATATTTTATTATGGAGTTATCTATTTTTTGTCTTTAGAGACATAAGTCATTCTATGAATGATATTTATTTAAGTTTATTGACTATTAAGTGTTAAACTATTACACTTTAGATTTTGGAATAATTCATTTGACTTTTTAATATATCTATTTCATGTTCAAATTATTTCATCTACATTATTAATTTAATTTTGGCATATGTCTTTATTTATTTTATAGATAAATGGAGGAAAGTTCAAGTACTTCTGATAATTCAGTCGCTTCAAGTTTAGGAAGATTTGATGATCCAACTTGGGTTCATTCTCGATTGGTTCTTGGAATGAAGAATCATACCATTTGTTTAGATTGCAATAAATATTTAAAAGTTAGGGAAATTACCATATTAAATAAGCATTTGGCTAGGATCAAAGGTGAAGTGGAGCCTTGAAAGAAAGCGAGTCATGATGTGGAATGAAAAAAAAGACTTTGCTTAAAGAATATCAACATGAGAAAGATAGAAGACAAAGATTTAACTAGGAAATTGGTAGTGGAAGTTCTTTTGTTGGTGATCAGGACGATACTGGAGACATTGAAGATGATAGTATTATACCTAATAAGAAAGAAATGTTGCACATTTTGTTAGGAAAACAAAAAGACAAGTGTCTAATTTTTTTTGCACTATGAACAACTCATAAAGCTTAGCCTTTAATCCGTAATGTCTTACAATCTAAAGAAATGGCTCATAATAAGGATATTGCAATGGCTAGATGGTGGTATGACTTAGTTATAACATCCAATGCTGCCCAATCTTATTATTATCAACCTATGAAGGATGTTATTACCTCTTACGGTTCAGGATACAAAGCTCCTTCAATTGATGACTACAAAGGTAAACTTCTAAGCATATCTGTTTATGAAATAAAAAATTATTTAGATAAAAGAAGAATGATTTAGGCTACTCATGGGTGTTTAATCTTATGTAATGGTTTGAAAACTAGAAGAGATGAGTCTATTATTAATTTTTTAGTTTATTTTACAAAGGAGACAATTTTTTCTAACTTTATTAATTCATCTAGCCTTGTTATGATTATTGATACTCTATTTCATATATTTGATGAAGTTATGAATGACGTTAGGGAAGAAAATATTGTTCAATTTATTACGGACAATGATTCTACTTATAAAACAGATGGAAGAAGATTGAAAAGAAAGTATAGTTCTTTTTTTAGGATTCCTTATGTTGCATATTGCATAGACTTAATGTTAGAAAATATAGGAGATACTAGGTATTTTCCTATTATTGATGAGACTATGCAAAAACCAAAAAAAGTTACTAAGTTTATCTACAATCGTGCATAGATCCTAAATCTAATAAGAAAGGATTTCATTAATGATAGGAATTTATGTTGTCCTACTATTATAATATTTGCAACTAATTTTGTATCGTTTTAGTGTTTTATCATGATGAAGGAGTTGAGGTAAATGTTTGCAAGTAATAATTAGGTTACATCTTAGCATGTTAGGTCTAGTAATGGATTAAAGGTTTCTAGAATTATTCTTGAAGATATTGAATTATGGTCCTAATATCAATTTGTCATTCAAGTTTGTGAGCATTTAGTGATGATACTCTGTTTGATTGATAGTGATAAGAAGGCAACAATGAGTTATTTTTATAATGTCATAGAGAGGGCAAAGGAAGCAATTAAGGCCAATATGAAAATGAGGTATTCTCTATACACACCATATCTTACAATCATTAACGAGAGATGGAAAAGGTAACTTTACTCTCAATTATTTGTAGCTAGGACATTTTTTAATCTTAGTATCTATTTCAAATTACAAAGTTTTAGAAATAAAGCTGAAGTTAATAGGAGAATGCTATTAACTATTACAACAATTATTGTCCATAAGATGATACAAGATCTCCTAAGCTCACAAATGGAGTTTTAAAAGGAACCTTTTGGTATTTTAAGATGTCAATTGTCATTCGTTAAAGAGACAAACATACCATATATATATAAAACAAAATTAATCAGCACTTTATTTTGTTTATAATGCTACTTTCATTGTCTTATAGTTACTTGGTGGGACCAATTTAGAAATTGGTGTTCCAGAATTACAAAGGTTTGTAATTTGAATTTTGAGTCAATAAATGAATGCAATAGGGTATGGAAATAATTGAAGCATATTTGAATTCCTCCATTCTAAGAAAAAAATAGATTGGAGCACAAAAGAATGAATGACTTGGTCTTTGTTTAATACAATTTAAAACTTCAAGAAAGCAATGTTATTATCATTATTAAGTTGGATATAATTTCTTGTAATTTCTTAATAATTTTATTTTATTTGTTTACTAAGACTCTTAATAAAATAAGCAGTTTTGTAGATCTAATTTGCCTTAACCATATCGATTTTTTGGTAAGTTGAGTTTCTAAAGAATCATGTTTGATAGATGACAGTGATTTGAAAGATGATATTGGATTAGAAAGTATTAAAATGTTATTTGGTGCAATGAATTTGAATGATGGTGAAGATAAGACTCTTCTCAATGATGAAAATATTTTACCAAATGAGAATTAGGGTCAATACAATTTGAGCAGGTATTTGAATGAATGAAGTTTCAAGTTTTTATTTTTCCTCTTTTTTAATTTCACTTATATTTGATGTATATGTTAAATTCCATATATGCAATGTAAATATAACTGTAAATGTTTTTATTTCAAGTTTCACTTTTATTTGGTCGTAAACTATTGTTGTAAATTGTAATAGTTAGAGGGTCATAGATATTTATTATTATTTTTATTTGATATTTTGATGTAATAATTATTTATTTTTTGAAAAATAATGAATATATTAGTGCCATGAAAGGCAGAACAAAGAGTATTCACAATGTGTACAAGATCATCTTTAAAAAATGAAGTCAAGTGATGCAAAGAGAAGAGTCAAAACTAGGTTTATATGTAAGACACCAGTAATCTTGTTTAGTACAAAGGAAAGTTAATTGATTCTCCAGTTGATGAGTTATTGTTTGAATGAGTATTTCTCCTTATAAATGAAGATATGCGTTCTAATTATGCCATGAATAGCTTGTAAGAACCTTTCCTTGGTGATGACATTGTTATTGAATATCCTTTGGTTTCTTTCATTCCATATTCTAGACGCTAGGTAGGTGAAAGCTAACCTAAAAATCCATAATGTTGCATCAAAGACCAAATTGCCTATAATGGACAAGTTTTATGAGAAAATTGTATGTTGAACTCATTTGGCCTTGGAGCTTTATTAGGGGCCAAAGATTTTAAGGCATTCACAACTTCAGATCTATTAACAGGAGATGCTAGAGCCTCTACCTTTTGAGTATATACTTTTTGTTGAAATATTTCCTCAATAAATTCCATAAAGGAGCAAGCAGAAGAAGTAGAGCCTAATAAAGATTGGAAATAGCAAGTAGCTTCATTAATGAATTGGCTTTAAGTTTGGAGGAAGGATCCAGTACTTTCAAGAGCAACGATTTTGTTTAAGGCTTTCCTAGAAGAGATAGATCTGTGGAAGAAGGTTGTATTTTTGTCCCCATCTTTAATCCATTTAGTTTTAGATATTTGTTTTAATAAAGAATAATCAAAGTTAACAGCTTTTGAATAATTCTTTAAAGCAATATTTTTTGCCTGTTGAAGCCTTGGGCACGTAGAGTTGTTATACAAATTGTATTGAGTTGTATTAAGAGTAACTTTGCTTATGTTTAACAAGTAATGGACATTCCCCATATTTGCCTTGTTAAAGGTTTTGATTTCATCTTTGATGCTTTTGATTTTCATAGAAAATTGGAATCGTCTGGAACCAAAGAAGTGAGTAGCTAAGCCTCTTCTCATAACATCTTGAAGACTAGAAATGGAAGTGAGGAAGTTATTGAATCGAAAAGGATACTTGGGAGGAGTAAGGTCTAGTTCAAACTTAACAACCACCGCAGAGTGATCAAAAATGCTTGCATTGGGGAAAAATGCACCAAAGTTGGGAAAGTGTTTCCTCAACCACCCAAGCAGTTCTTTAGATTATAAAAAAAGGCATATTGGAATAATGACCTTCAGCTTCATCTTGACTAATTATAGAATTGAAATCACCTACCAAAAGCCAAGGTGAGCAAATACCATGTGCTAGCCCTTTCAACTTGCTCCATAAGGAAAGTCGTTCAAAACCATAATTGAGAGCATAAATAATAGAAATATCTAGGACCTTACATGTTTAGAAAATACTTATAAGTGGATTAAATGATCAGTAATGGTGGAGCTCATTATTTTAACCTTATCATTATTGTAGATTACTAAAATCCTTCCATAGGGTGATAATCCTGATTGGAAATGAACCCCCAACTGTTAGGCTTCTTCATCCTGGTTTCCAAAATACTCATTAAGGAGGGCTTATTTTTAGTAATAAAGTATCTGATCACTCGCTTTTTTGTAGAGTAATTCAAGACCCTAATGATCCATATGTTGACTAACATTAGGAAATAGAAGAAGATGTGTTCTTCTTCCTTCCAGACTTCCTTCTTGATAGAAATTTAAAGTCAGCTTTAAGACTAGGTATTTGAGTTATGATTGTGATTGCAAGTGTAGGCGTTTCAATGGCTTTTCCCTCTACAATAGGAGTAATATCTACAATTGTGCTTACTACATGATTACTAGTATCTGTGGTGTGATCAACACCTTCTATATTCTGTTTATCAGTGGCTGTCAGGGTGTAAGGATTCTTGCTTGAGTCATCAACAGGAGAAGTTGAGCTTCTCCCATCAGTTCTTTAAAACTACTTGTTTTAAACACTCTACCAGTTGGTTGGCAATTTTTTATTGGTTCAACAATAGGAGGTTTCCATTTATATGTGATCTTCACTTTATCTTTAATAAGCTTAAGGTTGTCATCAAACTTCATGATTGAAATCTCCTCAGGAAGTTCAACATAAGCATCGACAACCACATATATTATAATAAAGTTGATCCTTTTTGTTTCTGTTGTGGCTTGATCAATATATAGTATTCTTCTAATTGAGCTAACTAGATGGCTCGATCCTTTAGTGGTTCAGTACTCAAGAGGTATGTCACGTATGCAAAGCTATATAGGTTTGTTAGTCTACCAGATTTCTTCAAGTTTAACACCCAATCTTCATGCTTATATGAGAAATGGTTTATTATAAATATGCCAGGAGCTATATTTTGTAACTGCATCCACTACCTCAAGAGAGTTAAACTTGAATAAGAAAATATCTTGATTGTTAACCATGACATTAAGAAGTCCAAAGGTCTTCTAGTTGCTAGCAATCTATGTTGTCATTACAGGAAATGGAACATTTTTATCAAGAAAGAAACTAACTAGAGTGGATATCCATCTATAAGCTCCAACATGTATAATGGAGATGTGGGGAGAGACTATTAGGTGGTCTAAAGAAGTGATGGGAGGGAAAATAAGAAATCTTAGCTTCTAGATTCAAATTACCTACAATTTGAACCCACGAAGGCTTGCATTCAAAACTACTAGTAGGAACAATGTTGGTGGAAGTAGGAAGGAGATCATAAGTAGTTGAAATAGAAAGGGAAGGTAGGGAAGGAGATTTGAGTGTGCAAATGAAGTGGAAGCTTAAGGAGAATTGAAAAGGAAGGAGGATGTTGATTGAAGAAGAAGGAGATTCACGTAATGAAAAAGGAACATGAAGAATAGGACAACTTAGGTAAGGGGTGTAAGAGTATGAAAGGAGGGAGAAGAAGGAGATCAAATTCCAAAAGGAATGCCATGACGTTGGAAAATCGAGGCATGGATGAAGCTTACTACTGTGGCTGCCAAAACCTTGACTACCTTACGTTACCACTTTGTTGAAGTCGAGGCACTTATGTGACCACCATTGGAGTTAGAGATTTTCTAGGAGAAGATATGAAATTATGTTATATTATTATTTATTATGTTGAAAATATTGTAAGTACTTTATATTGTCCTTAATTTTATACTTGTATGATGATTAAATGATTTTTCATTATTATTATATGCGAAATATGTGAAAAGTAATATTAATAAAAATAAATAGATTATTCTTATTTCAAATTTCTATTATTATGTTTTTTGAAGAAATGATTGATGTAAAATTATAAATTATATAATAAAATATATTATGAGATTATTTTTCCAATTTAAAAAATTTAGATACTATTTTATAATTTGAAAAAATATTTAAAATGATACCCCTATATTAATTAACACTGTATGTGCAATGTCCCACTACCATAAGGTATATACCCAAACATTCAAGAATATTCAAGTACATATCCTATGATAATGACATATTAGAGCAAAACAAATCCAACTTACATATGATATCATCTAACATAATCAGAAATCATTAAATTTTAAAACTATTCATTGCATTCATTCACAAAGTCTACACTATCTCCATTAAACAAATATTTACAAAATCTCATACAGGTTCTAGCAAAAACTACAAAATAAAAGCTATAACTCTTTGACGTCAACTGACAAGCGTATGAGTCATAACTTAGTTCAAAACGTTCTTCTAATCCAGAATAAACACTAAGTCTCCTGTCTCGTACCTGAAAAATCACGTTGTAATTTTTATGAGTTTTGCGAACTCAATGAGTGAACCATCATTGATGATTTCACCGGATTCACATACACAAATTACATATTTCACAATTATACATACAAAACATGAATATTTCAAATACTCACACTATCATGACACACCATTTTATCAATGCGAACCAGATCATATATAAACGCATACAGATGTATATAAGACTCCACATTCGTTATTAATGTTGTGATCGAGTGCCTATCATATGTACAATTACTGGCCCATTGGGCTCAATCAAAAACATATATCACTAAGCATAATTCAACGTGCCAAATCATATATCACGGAGCAAAGCTCTACATGCAAGCGTTTGATACTGGCCACTCCGGTTACAATGTCTTTATCTGAGCAGGCATTTTATAAAATGCATCAATCCAAAATTTACCACATATCATAATCATGTATAAAGCACAGTCAGAATTTCATAATCATCGGACCTAAGTCCGACATTCAACTTTCGCAGAGAATTCATATAGCATAACATAATCAAAATTATCAAACAAATCAGAACGCTTCCAATACAGTCCCAAATATATACTCCTTGGACTTTAAGTCCAAAATTTAGAAACAATAACAATAGTTCAATAATTGGAAGCTTAATAAATCAAATTAAATTAATCCCAGGAAATTCATCTAGGTTGACTCACAGTACGCTCCAATAAACTATTGTCTGGATGGTCCAACAATGTCCAACTGGCGCCTGATATGCTCCTCTAAAGCGTACACAACATATTCACAAATATCACATTTTTGCACAAATGTAAACATATTCCTTTATGCACATGTACTTAAATAAATAAAATATGCACAATGCATTGTTCAATGACAATTCTGGATATCTTATTGTAATTTTCATCATCAAATCGATCAGATATCAAAGCCCTCATAAATATCATTTGGTATTTATAATTTGAACCATAATAAAACAATGTGAAATCCATTACATAACTTAATTAGCTACTTCAGATTTTCTACCCATATGATTTCGGGTCAACTTTGCATAATTAATTTGATAGGGTAAATGACAAAATTAGGCGAAACTTTCTTCTAGAAATTTTGTTCTACAGTGTCTTAAGTTTCTAATGACTGAAGATAATCCAATTTGATTCAGTATTCAATGAGTTATGCACAAAATACCATAGACTGTACACATTCGAACTTTTAGCTAGTGCATGATCATACCCTCTAATTGCACAATTCATATCTTTCAACTCAGACATCAAAAATTACAAAATTTATACCAATTTAAAGCTAAAGGAATAAGATACAACTTTGGTGAAGACAACTCAGCCTAATTCGACCCACATCAATACAGTTTATTCAATAACCACGAGATATGATTTCTGTTCTTGGTAGTGCTATAACCTAAACTAAAACTCAGTTTCATGCCAATTTTGAAAATCATAGAGACATAATTAAAATTCAACTTCTTCACAAAAGTTGTAGAAATATGTCTGTAGTTTAATATGAATCAAAAATCAACTCATTCAGAAATCTACATCTCAAGTTATAATTAGAAAACCGAAGCATGATCATGAAAATTTTCCAATTCATATCATTCCAACATAATTCCACACTTTCATCCTATTAATCACTTTCAAATCAATTCAGATAACTTTAAATTTTTATAGAGAGAGGGAAAAATATCTTATGAATCCATTGGTCCAAGTTTCAAGTCATTTGGAGTTTAGAAGAAAAAGTTATAGCCAAAAGACTCAAGGTTGTTCAATGAAATACTTTGTTCATAAACTTATACAAGCAACTACCACCATTTTACCGTAGAATCACGTTTTTGCACGTAATTCTCCACATTTTTGCAGCAACACACCTCCATCTTCTTCCTCTCTTCTACTTAATTTCTCATCACAAACTTATACCCTTATATTTATCCCTCTTATTCACTTCCATATCAACTCAACTTAGTCCCAAAACAACTCAAATTCAAGCTTATATTCCAACACCAAAACCATTCATACACTATTTTACCATCTTCAACTCTCTCTCTCTACCATCTTCAACTCTTTCTCTCTCTATTGTAAATCTTCAAATTCTCATATTTTCCTCCAATGCATATTCTTTCATTTTATCTACTATTTCACTCCATTTAACTCCTAATTTAGTTAAAAAATCAGCCACCGCAGATCAAATTTGAAAATTACTCCTTACACCAAAAATAGAGCATATTCGACAAACTCAAATTTCCAGCACACTCATTTTTTTATACAAACACTTCATTTCCATATAAGCGTTGCATTACGCATTACATACTGCTCCCCATAACACTGCTTCACTTAAGCTTGTCCCCTAGTTTAGAACTCATTCCAAACTAATTATTGTTTACACAACACAAATTCATACATGAACAATAAAAAACCCCATATTCACGTATGTACCGCATGTACAGTAAAATACAAAGTTTAAGATCATCATTTTCCCATAATTTTACACTCTTCCTAAGCACAATTTCAATGATTCTTCTAGTTCCAACTAACCTCAACAATATCTTACAACATATGGTTTCTCAAACATGCAAAAACAACATATCCATGGTTTGTAAATATTCGTTTAATTCATTCATCACTGAAACCTCAATCCTCAAACCCATGCATGCAGGTATATATTTACACTTTAGAAATAGGATCTGATCAACTTACTTGGTTCCACAAAATCTCCAGCAGGTGAGAGTGAATCAATAGCACAAAAATTTAACACTTGATGTTTCGATGGATGAACTAGAGAAGAGTTTTGGTAAAGAAATTGCTTTCGGTGAAGAACAAATACATAAAGACATATTATCAAGCTTCAACAATTTCTCTCGAGCAACACATTTAACCACATGTGTTCCTAACTCTCCAAATAAATTTTCAGCCAAAAAATAATTCACTAAAAATTTCAAAATATCTAAAATATACCAAAATTACCAAATCATAATTAATACACACCAATTTATTCTACAATTTTTCACTTATAAATCAAATTTACCTAGAAATGCCAATAAATACATGCGCATTCATATGAATGTGCAAAATAAATGTGTATGTCACAATTAACTTATGCATGACGTGTATTTTCCTAATTTCTCATAATTTATTATTCTAACCTTAATATGGGCATTGAGATGTTACAGTATGGATTAATTTGGTATTCAAAAAAGAGAGTAATTTCATTCAAATTGCCACTGGCTCTATCTAAATGAAAAAGAGAAAAGTCTACGGATATTAATAAACTAAGCCTTTGCTTGGTTAGGTGTATATTAGTAGAATTTTTGTTAGTAGAACTTTTTTCTGTATATATTTTTTAAAAGAACTTTTCTCAGAAGTCAGTTGACTGTTATTTAAAAAAGAGTTTTTTTGAAAGAGTGTCATACAGTAAACTGTTTGGTAACATGAAAACAAAAAGCATTTTTAATTTTAGCTATATTTTATTTTGTAGTAAAAATAATTTATGCATATAAATATTATTTAAAGTATGTTAAATAATATGTAAAGCACAATATATTAATTATTATATAATTTTAAATCATATGAAACATAAATGAAATTATATCTAACCAAATCTTTTGTATGGATTATAACATACATAAAACTAATATAAAAAATAAATATTAAAATATATAAAAAATCAAATAATGAGTTTATAAGATAAGCGTGAAGATGAATCCATAAATATCGTGGGAATTATATGTAAAATATAAGGGTAAAAGGGACGAAAAATAGGTTAATTAATTTATCTAAAAAATCTATCCAAAAATTATTTAAGAGGTTTTTTTTAGTAGCTCAAAATTTAAGCTTCTTAAAAAATTATATTTTGGCTATAAAAAAATCATACTTATTAAAGAAGGATTTTTTTACTGCTAAATATATTTTTTTAAAAAAAGTTTGTGATAAAAAAGTACTTATTGTAGTAACTAAGCCAGTCACATAATGGATCCACTTTCCACGTGTAAAACAACTGCACGTCTACTCTTCAAACTCGGAGAGTGGAATCCACTGCCTGTTGGCCGCACATGGTCTCAACATCCAGAGAGTCCTCTGAAGCTTCCGTCGTCACATGTACGTAAATACTAAACATATGAATGCTTATTAAGTATTTGATGCCTCTCAAACTAAAGTGTATTGAGACGCAAGCCTTAAAGGTGTCCTAATGTATGGAGATATTCTAGGAATTGTTTATCTATGCTCTGCCAGGGATTGCCTTTTCTCTGCACTACACACTCGGAGACGGAGACTGCTCCTCCTCCTCCTCCACCTCCACGACCACCACTAACACTTTAACAGCTGTTAACACTCGGCCGTGTCTTTCTAGATTTTTAATCTGCACGATAACTCAGCAATTTTGTACTAACAGATAAGACAAGGAAGGAGAATAAAAGTTGCAACTTTCACTGAAGAAAATTACAGCTCATCCCTGCATCGTAAGGCTTCTAAAGCCCGAGAAACACAAAAAGGAAAAAGGAATCTTTAAAAAGGAAGGATAAAGAATCAAACTTTATGCAAATTTGTTTGACGGGCAGGTTTTGATTTCCCAGATAAGAAATGGGTCGTTGAGTTGAGGAATCTTAGTTTGTGAAGTGAAGTGGTTCGGTTACAGTCAATTATGGGAATTTCAGTGAACGTTGCTGGTGGTGGCTCCGGTGGAGTTAGTGGCGGCGCCAGCAACATTGGTGCGTCAGGAGGGAGTTGCTGTGACATGAGCATGAAGTGTTGGTGTAGGTGGAGATGGGAGCAACAGAACCACTACTATAGATTTCTGTCTCCTTTTTCTTCGGGCTTTATCTTCTTTTTGGGCTGTTTCGTGTTGTACGGATCGATTGGTATGTTCTGTCTTTGGATTGCGTTTAATAAGTCATATATACATCCTGGTTGTGGTACCGGCGCAGAGTTGAGCTGTTTTGGTTGTCAAGAGGACAATGAGGGCTCCTGGTCTATAGGGGTCTTCTATGGGGATTCTCCTTTCTCTCTTAAACCAATTGAAGCTGTAAGTTCTTTTTCTTTTGTTTTTTTTTTCTTCTCCCTTTTCGATTTTCTGTCAAATTGGTTTTCCAAATTCCTGATCGTGGGAAGGATGAAAATGGTTCTCGATAATTCCTACACGAAGAAAAATACAATATTTCGTATATGTATATTATTATTTTCTTTCATTTTGGTTCGTTTACATTGATTAACACTCTGATGTTTGGGAGTCTTGACTTCGTTAAGGATTTTAATTCTAGTTACTTCTCTGGAACAATGACGGTTTTGAGATTTTTTTGGTACTTTTAGTTGGTATTTTCCTGGTTTCCGTCTGATCCTCTCTTTCAATGCAACTCCCTGCAAATATATTTAGACCATTGAATTAAATGTTTTAATAGAAAAACTTGTTCTAGGTATCGCCTTGGTTTGATCTTTGTTCTTAATTTGCTGACAATTGCCTGTTGAATTAGACAAAAGATCTATATTTTTTATGGATTAATGTTGGTATTTTTGTTGTTCCTTTGCCTGCTATGACTGTTGGTTTGATTTGGGATCAGTTTAATGTATGGAGAAATGAGAGCTTGGCGTGGCCGGTGGCAAACCCAGTTGTCACCTGTGCTTCAGTTTCAGAAGCTAACTTCCCCAGTAATTTTGTTGCTGATCCTTTCCTTTATGTTCAGGTATATAATTATCTATTTTCCACTTTTTATATTTTGAATTTTGTCTTTTCCATATTTCATGATTCTGTTTCCTTTGCAGGTACAAAGTAATGTAAAATTTTTGCATCTAATTGTTTGGTATAAGATACAACTATTCTTTATTGCAACACAATCTTCTTGTACTGTTTCCTTATGTGTAACATTGGTTGGGGATGCAAATTGTTGGCTTTGTTGGCTGTTGCTACCGTTTTAATCATTATTCACCTGGTGTATGCATTTATTTGACTGTTAATTTGCAAACTAAGTGTGGGGGTCATGGACTAATGAAAGAAAAGACTCCATCATGTATGTGATTGTTTGGTTACACTAAGTATCCGATTGCTTTGTAGAATGGTGAAAATATGAACCTAAGTTATGGAAATTTGGGATCACTTTGTTGATGGTTTTGATGAAGGAATAAATTAAATGATAAAAATTTCTGCTTTGACATTATAAATTTTGGCTGTGTTCACCTCCTACAGTTTTTGTGTTTTAAGAGTATTAGCATATACATTTGAAGGAGTCGTTTTACAAATTTGTGACCTGCATGGATTAGGGCTTACCAAGTTGTATTGCATGCTTCTCAGTTTCTTTTCCTCCTCCCTCTTCTTTTATTGGTTTTGCAGTTCTTGTAATATTGTACAATGAATTACTACGAAGTATGCATTAGTATCTTTCTAGTAAAATGATGTAAACCTAGAAAGATAACAGACAAGTCATGCAGTGAACTTGGCTCATTGGATGAGCTGCCATGACCATAATAGGAATTGGACGAGATTGCTGAATGTCTTTTTTCCGTTGCATATGAATCATATACCATATGTAAATATAAAAGGGACAACTATGTCAACTTAATACATTGTGAAGGGGAAAACATTTCATTGTCATGGTTTCAACTTCTCCTTGATTGGCCATCTATTTTTGTTCTATATGTGCTTTCTAGTTGTCTAATATGCCCCCTAGGTAAATGGTAAAGGCAATTCCATGCTGCATTCAGCTATTAGTGTGGACACCTTTATTTTAAATATAGCAGAATTTAGTATAAGCAAACGTTTTAAGAGGGACTACAATAGTATAATTTTTTGTGGTTGTTTGTTCTTGTACGGATCAGTTTTAGTGATAACTATCCACTAATGGAACTTTTTTTATGTTGCTAAAGATAAGGTGGGTTTTATATTGCATGGTTTCTACTTATCAGCAATCAGCTTGAGATTTGCATGATGTCTCATGTTAATATCATAGTTGATAGGGATGTATCTGACAACCTAGTCCCATCATGATCTGATGTGTGTTTGATGAAGGTGGACTGTTAGTTTATGAATTTAACGTGTGCCTAATTTGATACAATAAAAAATCATTTCTGTTTTAGTAAATGGTTGACTACTTAGGACCATTGGAGTTCCTTAGTTTTATTGGCTTATGCTTAGTATTTCTGCAAATGCTTATTAAATTGCAAGTGATCTCTTAATATTACATGTATTAGAAATGATACTATTGTAACTGGAGGTGAATACCACTCACACGAGGTTGATTGCATTAAATAAGCTGTGAACCATAAGATTGAGTCTTCGTAGGCAGTTGACATGTTTGTCCTCTTTTGTCATCTTTTAGTGACAGGGTTTGTTACTACCCTATTTTTTTACGAAAGTGACATTGTTTTGTTTGTATTGACTTGATTCAGGGTAATAATCTGTTCCTATTTTATGAAACAAAGAATTCAATCACCATGCAAGGCGATATTGGAGTTGCCAGAAGTATTGACAAAGGAGCATCATGGCAACAGTTGGGTATTGCTTTGGATGAGGACTGGCATCTTTCTTATCCCTACGTTTTTGAATACCTTGGCCAAGTAAGACCAAACTCTTCCGCATGAAACCACAGTTGCATTTGTTTCAGCTCTAAATTATCAATATCCACTAGTATATAGCAGTTATGCAAGCTGATATACTATATTTGCTACTGCTGAGTACTAAAATAGATATCTTGGATAGTTTTACATCAGGGGTCTCGGTTTGTTTGGCAAAGCAGATCTTTGTTAAAAATATTCATCTTTTTGTTATTAACTTTACAATTTTTGCATTAGAAAATAACACTTTATGACTCGAGGGAGTTATTACGACTATAGTTGAAAACAGTAGTGCACAATTGAAAATTATAGTTGAATGACAAGCTTACTCCATCTGATTATCGTGTACTCTCTCTTGCAGATATACATGATGCCTGAGAGCAGTCAGAAAGGGGATCTTCGTCTTTATCGAGCACTAGATTTTCCATTGCAGTGGACACTGGAGAAAATTCTTATAAAAAAGCCCCTTGTTGATTCCTTTATAATTAATCACAATGGAGGATATTGGCTTTTTGGTTCAGATCATAGTGGCTTCGGAGCCAAAAAGAATGGACAACTGGAAATCTGGTATAGTAACTCACCTCTTGGTCCTTGGAAACCACATAAAAAGAACCCCATTCATAATGTTGACAAGAGTATGGGAGCGAGGAATGGGGGTCGACCATTTGTGCATGATGGAAATCTTTATCGTGTTGGCCAAGATTGCGGTGAAACATATGGGCGAAGAGTGCGTGTCTTCAAGGTGGAAGTTCTTACAAGAGATGATTATAAAGAGGTTGAAATTCCATTGGGTTTTGAAGAGCCCAAGAAAGGGAGAAATGCTTGGAATGGTGCTCGTTACCACCATCTTGATGTGCAGCATCTAAATTCTGGAGAGTGGATTGCGGTTATGGATGGAGACCATGTCCCTTCAGGAGATTCAGCATGGCGGTTTATCCTTGGTTGTGCTTCAATTGCAGCTGTTGCTGCAATTGTTGTGTTGTTGGGTGTATTGCTTGGAGCTGTGAAGTGTATCATCCCTCTGACCTGGTGTTCACATTATTCTGGCAAGAGAAGTGATATATCTTTCGTCTGGGAAAGATCAACAAATTTCTCTTCAAAGTTGAGAAAGTTTTGCAGCCGCTTAAACAGAGCACCTTTATCTCTGCGAGGAAAAATAAGACCAAATACATGGGCAGGAAGAATGGTTTTGGCTTTCCTGTTTGTAGTTGGAATTGCGTTGATGTGCTCAGGTGTCAAATATATCTATGGAGGCAATCGTGCTGAAGAGGCTTACCCTCAAAATGGTCACTACTCTCAGTTCACGTTGTTGACGATGACCTATGATGCTCGGCTTTGGAATTTGAAGCTGTACGTAAGGCATTACTCAAAGTGCTCGTCAGTCAAAGAAATTGTTGTAGTGTGGAACAAAGGAGTGCCTCCCAAAATAAGTGAACTGGAGTCAAAAGTGCCAGTTAGGATCAGAGTTGAGGAATGGAACTCATTGAATAATCGGTTCAAGGAGGACTCATTTATTAACACTCGTGCTGTTCTTGAGCTTGATGATGACATTATGATGAGTTGTGACGATATTGAGCGTGGCTTCAATGTTTGGCGTCAACACCCAGATCGAATAGTTGGCTTCTATCCCCGTCTCATCAGTGGAAGTCCATTGAAGTATAGGGCTGAGAAGTATGCTCGGACTCACAAAGGTTATAACATGATTCTTACTGGGGCAGCTTTCATTGACGCTAAATTAGCTTCTGAAAGGTATTGGGGCGAGGGAGCTAAGGCAGGGAGAGAGCTGGTTGACAAGTTTTTCAACTGTGAGGATGTGCTGCTCAATTATTTATATGCAAACGCGAGCTCATCCAAGACTGTTGAATACGTGAGACCTGCATGGGCCATAGACACGTCCAAGTTTTCAGGTGCTGCCATTAGCAGGAATACACAGGAGCACTACAGGATAAGAAGTAATTGCCTGACCCAATTTTCAGACATGTATGGTAGTTTAGGTGGTAGAAAGTGGGAGTTTGATGGTCGAAAAGATGGGTGGGATTTATAGTAGGAGGTTATGAGAATCTAGAATCTATGCTGTGTGTTCTTCTCTGCCATCTCTATACCTCATCTGACCCCTTGTGAAGATTTTGATAGTTGATGTAAATTTTGGTTTAGTAATCCCTTCCCTTGTATGCTTTGTTGCAACATGTATATTAAATTAATCTGTTGTTAGAAGTGTATATTGGGCTTATCTTCAGTTCAGTTATTTATTTATTTTAATATGTTGAAACCTAATTAATGTCTACACTTGCACAATATTATATATATACACTTGCACAATATTATTATTGATGGATAATTTATTGCAGGGGCAAGGGTTGGTATGAGAAATAAGACGGTGAGTGTGAGTAAATTGATCGACCGGATTAGTCTGAATATGGATGACTTAAAGATGTCTTCTCGTAAAAATTAAGATCTTCCTACAATACTTCTCGTAAGAAACAAAAAAAAAAAAAGTGAGTGAACTGATGGACCAGAACAGAACTAAAGTGCCTGACCTAAAATTTATGGGAGTGGGACTATGCTCACATGGATTAATACTATTTGTTATTAAATATAATTCATATGGTAGAATTGCTTTACTAAAACTAATGCCTCTTTAGTAATTAGAGATATACTAAAAACCCATGTTATCAAACTCGGACCGGATCGGCCGACTATCTGGTCCAGTTAACCTTAAAAAATTAGACTTGAGTTGAACCAATAAAAATTGGTGAAAATCGGTCAATTGATCGGTCCGACCGGACTAACAATTTTTTATTTTTTGGTATTTTTAAAATATTTTTAATATTATATATAATTAAATATAATTATTGTATAATTATAACGCCGCACCGGTTCGATCGATGGTTGAACCGATCGAACCGATCAAATCGGACCAATAAAATCTCCGATTCAATGACCGGTCCAAGTTTCAGAACAGTGCTAAAAACTGTATCAATGCCTTCTTGTTGAATTCTCGTAAAACTGAATCAATGCCTTCTTGTTTAATTCTATCTCCCCCTTTGTTATTGCTGTTACTATTCTTTGACTTTGATTTTCCTTGTTATCAGTTCAATCCAATCTATCCCGCAAAGTTGTTCTTTTTCATTAAAGGAAAAACAAGAACAAGCAACAGCTAACAGAGATGGAGTGATGTGCCACTGCCAACTAATTTAGATTATTTTCAATTATTTAAAAGAGCTCGAATCTAAGAAATGAATGAATGGTAATCATCAGTCAGTTCCTTCCATGTGCCATTGTTCTTCTTCTCTTCAATCCCCAAATCTCACTCAGCTCTCCTCCTTCAAATCCCTTTCCTCCTCAATTATTTCTAAGTTTCTCGGGTTTTGAAGTTTTATATTTTATTTTTAGTCTTTGAGGAGAATCTTGTTCACTTTTCTTTTTCAGAGAATATAGACTCAAACTTTCCCTCACATTCTCATCCAATGCCTTCTCTTTTGACTTGGAAACTCCCGTCCTAAGATTTCTAAGGAGGCAATTTTTGTTTTTCTTTCCTCTCTTTCTCTTAGAGAGAGAAAGTGGGTATTGTTGCTTATCTGTCATTATCGTTATGTATTATCCATAATTTGATTAGAGAGAAGGAATCACAGGGAAAGTGATATAGAGATGTTGGCAATGGAGAAGGATTTTGACTCAAAGCTAAGGATCCAAAGCAACAACACTTCTTCTTCTTCAACATCTTCTAATAATGGGAATGTTCTGAGATCTAAGAGCTTTGCTTTTAGGGCTCCTCAGGAGAATTTCTCCATTCAGGATTTTGAGCTCGGCAAGATCTATGGTGTTGGTTCTTATTCTAAGGTCTGGTCATTCAAGTTTCAACGCCTCATTTGCTCTCTTTTAATTGTTGGCTTCCCTTCTTTGCTAGTTAGTTTGGTGGGTTTTGTTTCTTTTTTGATGACTGTGATTAAATATCGTGTCTGTGATTCTTTTACTTACGCGACTGTTGGTAATTGCAGGGTACCAGTTTAAGAAGTTTATATTCCCTTTTAAATTAACTTGCATAAAGTTAATAATGGCCGTGATATGATTCAATAGAAAATTTGAATTTTTTCTTCGCATGCAGAACACGTAGGAGAACGTATTTCTGTGCTGACCATTTGGGAATTATAACCATAGGAAAGTGTGCTGGCTAGAGTTCAGAGAGAATTTTCTCTAAGGGGGAGGTTGTTTGTATGAGCTTAGCTCTATGCCGTAGTGGTATATAAGGTGTTTATGCACTTATATGGTTAATGAAGAATTGATTGTGGAGAGGAAATAATACCTGATCTGTAAGGACAATGGAGGCTCCAAATTTTCAGAACATAAGTAGAATATCCTTCATGTTGTGTAATGCTCGTGGTGTGCAGATGTTGGTTCTCATATATTACTTTGTTGTGGTTTATCGACTTTGCAATTATCTTCGCATATTACTTCCCTGACAATCATATTAATAAATCAGGTAGTAAGGGCGAAGAAGAAGGATACAGGGAGTGTATTTGCCTTAAAGATCATGGACAAAAAATTCATCACCAAAGAAAATAAAACTGCTTATGTGAAATTGGAGCGCATCGTGCTTGATCAGTTGGATCATCCTGGGGTTGTGAAGCTATATTTTACTTTTCAAGATACGTTCTCCTTGTGTGCGTTCCTTGAAGCCATATATCTTGATTTTGCATTCTTCACTGTTATTTGGGGTTTTCACTTGATTTATTCAAGACCAGAAGATGAGCATTAACATGTGATGTTCGTTTCTTGTTGATGTGCAGACATGGCACTTGAATCCTGTGAAGGTGGAGAACTTTTTGATCAAATAACTAGAGTAAGTCAATTATATATAAACTTTTTTACAACTATTCTTTACTTCTTCTGTCCTCTCCTTGCTATGTGGTCTGTGGTGTTAGCTTGTTTGGATATTTTCATATCTCCAGTTTATCTGCGCATATGCAGAAAGGCCGGTTGTCTGAAGATGAAGCTCGTTTCTATACCGCAGAAGTTGTAGATGCTCTTGAATACATACACAATATGGGATTAATTCATCGAGATATCAAGGTAACGTGTACTACATTTTCACATTGTTTACTTATTTGAAAAAGTACTAAGAATTACTTGTCTGCAGCCAGAAAACTTGCTACTTACTGCAGAAGGGCACATCAAAATCGCTGATTTTGGAAGTGTGAAGCCCATGCAGGATTGCCGCATAACTGTTCTTCCAAATGCAGTGTCCGGTAGTGCTTCAATTTCTTTACGTTGAAGTTTTTTGGCTATACCATTGAGTCTTGGGTTCGATATGTTTCCATTTGACACCCTGTCCAGATGATAAGGCTTGCACATTTATGGGCACTGCTGCTTATGTGCCTCCAGAGGTTCTGAACTCTTCTCCGGCTACTTTTGGGTAAGAGACTTCTATCCATAATATGCTGGTCAAGTAACTCTACATACCCTTGGAGAGTAAATTAAAATTGTTTTTTGTTCCTATCAATATCTTGCTTCTATGGATTAACCATTTTTGCTCTTTTCGCCAATTAAACAGAAATGACCTCTGGGCACTTGGCTGCACCTTGTATCAGATGCTTTCTGGAACTTCACCTTTCAAAGATGCAAGTGAATGGCTCATATTCCAAAGAATTATAGCCCGCGACATTAGATTTCCTAGTTACTTTTCAGATGAAGCGAGAGATTTAATTGATAGCTTATTGGTAAGAGATAAAAAGTTTAGCAGATTAGGTATGAAAAGTTGGCAGTTTATTCTTTTTGATCGATGCTTCCATTTTGCTAATACTTTTGGGTTATTCTACTCTATTATAGAATAGCTGATAACCTCAAGGAATTGCTCCAAGACTTAGGTTAATCAATCAGTATTTGTTGTCTGTGCTTTACTGCATGATGAAAAGGAAGTTGGTGATTTGTAACTTCTATTAGAGTGCATGCATTTTACGAACCTGTCTGTTTGTTATGCTTTGCAATCTGGGTGTTGGATCTTGTTAACATTTTGATATACATCAGAATTGATATGCAGCTTAGGTAATCTTATACCTAATGAGCCACAGGGATTTGGTTTGCATAAGTTACCAAGCTACCATTTTTTCCACTTTCCGCATTTTGTTATTCATCATTGCAGTCTTTGATTTGCTTTATAATCATGTAGGATACAGATCCCTGTAGAAGACCGGGTGCTGGACCTGATGGTTATCCTTCCCTCAAGATGCATCCTTTCTTTAAGGGCATTGATTGGAATAATTTAAGAGCAAGGACCCCTCCAAAGCTTGCATTGGAGCAAGTGGTATGACTGTCACTGAGCTTGGATATATGTGGAAGGATTTACTTTTTACCGTCCGTTTTTCCCTGTCTAATTTTCAGTTAAATCTGCTGATCTCTTGATTTGCCTCTTCAGGCCCATTCTGAAGACGGTGATCATGAAAACGATAATGATTCATGGAACCTGTCCCATATTGGGGACAGCTCAGCAATACAAAATGATGGAAGTCTTGGAGTCTCACAGTCCGCTGAACCTTCGGGTCATATAACTAGGCTGGCCTCAATTGACTCTTTTGATTCTAAATGGTACCTCAACATTGACAATTTATGCTCTAAGTTTGCTCTAAAGCTTTTATTTTCATAACTTTTTTTCTATGTTTTAAAGCCAGAATAATGCCTTCAGAATTCTAAAGTAGTGGTTTATATGTTACCTATCCACATGAGCTTATTCATACCTGTATCTGTTGTCAGGCAACAATTTTTGGATCCAGATGAATCTGTTCTTATGATCTCAATGGTAAAGAAACTGCAGAAATTGACTAACAAGAAGGTGCAACTTATACTCACCAACAAGCCAAAATTAATTTACGTTGATCCGTCAAAATTAGTCATAAAGGGAAACATAATCTGGTCTGATAATTCCAATGAACTCAGCATCCAAGTTACTAGCCCATCTCATTTCAAGATCTGTACGGTAGGTCTTTCTTGCTCAACTATTGCCTGAGTTTCCTCATTTTAATTACAAACTGTTTGATCTTTAGGACCTAGTTGTCAAATTCTTGGACTTCGAGTTATTTTGAGATTATGTTGTAAATAGAAGTCTATCCTACCAATGTGCAATGCTATAATGTCTCTTATCTTATTTTCATAAGTTTCAAATATAGCTTTTTTAGTATTGCGTTCTACCATTTTTTAGTACAATATTTTTACCATGGAAGTGTAGCTGTGGATGATTGCATATATGTAATTCTTTTCCATATCTATACTGGTTCAGCCAAAGAAGGTGATGTCGTTTGAAGATGCAAAACAGAGAGCATGGCAGTGGAAAAAAGCAATTGAGAGTCTTCAGAACCAGTGATATACCGTTAATGGTTTTGGCAAAGTATTCTTTAATTTCATTATGCCCGATGTGGGGATTCTGGAAATGGTCAACACCTCCAGATTAGCCAAGGATTGCCTATATTCTGAAAGAGATCCAATTCACAAATTCAACTTCAAGGTGTAAAGCTGCCCGCTCAGCCCTCCTTCGACCATTATCTCTTGCCTAAAACTGAATTTGTAGCGGTCTTCTGGCTGTTGTGCTTTTGTCCTTTACCCCTTGTCATAACACTTTCTGTATGAATGCATAATTTTAAGTTCTGGTTTCACGGTTATAGGAGACACTTGTTGCACGGTTATAGGAGACACTTGTTGCACGGCTTGTTTAGTGTGCATCATCTTACAAGCAATTAATGAGAATTTCTTTCCACCATGTCTATTCTACAATATAATATAAAAATGAAAGTTCTGAGCTCCTGAAAATATATGATATTTTATTAATGATAAAAGTTACATTCTTATTTGATGATTTTACTGTTTAAAATTATTTAACACCTTGTGAAGTTAGAAATATTGGAAAATGGCTTTTTATTAAGTTATTATGACGTATCGTTAATAAATTAACAAGATTTTGTTTTATAATGACATTGCCCAGGTAAGAGCCATCGAGTTGGTCGTTGCAACTGTAACAAGGTAAAAGTGAAATTTAAAATGATATATTTATGGCTATATATATATATATAATAAGTATAAAAAAGCCCAAAATTTGATTTTAGGACATACATACACAATAATTTAGACTTCAATTTTATTTAGTACAAATTCTTTGTCATCAAAAATAGTATCATCATTAGAATCATATAAGCCTGATGTACTCAATGATAAGTTTATAATTTCTTATCTAAAATTATTTTCTCTCATGTATAAAATTTTGAGCGTTTTATTGTTATTTTTTAAAATTCAAGCTATAATTAAAAAATTAAAAAAATTAAGTTTTTTTTTGTAACTTGGTGTGTTTAATTTTAGAGATGAATTGGAAATGAGTTCCATGAGTGTGAGAGTTTCTTTTTGGTGTTTGATAGACATTAACTTGCGCAACTTTGGCAACATGATAGTGACATGATTTGACAAGAATTTGATGTAATAAGGCTATCTAAAAAAATTATTGAGTTACAAAAATCTAGAAAATGTATAAATTACAAAAAGCTGCTATGATTATGGTATCATAGCAGCTTAAATGTTGGACCCCGATATTTAAGTGGAATTTAGAAATATTAAATGAACTTGAATGAGTGTTTTAGTATGTTTTGTGTTATAGATGTAATTATACTTAAAGAAAATTGATGAGAAAAGAATTGTTTGATTTTGATAACTTTGGGATTTGAATAGATTTATATGGGTTAAGAAAGTTAAAGTGAATGAGTTGATTGAAATGAAAATTGAAAACTAAGAAATAAAGAGAAAAAGTGTGAGAATATAAAGAATTGAGAAAGTTTGACTTTTGGAGTAGAGAGTTGACTTTTTG